>JBBMOC010000013.1:787003-994806 GCA_037975185.1 Centropyge bicolor | reverse complement strand
GCTCTATACATTATAAATGGCCCTCTGCAATATACCACCCCTCTCAAACGAAGACACTGCGCAAACAGAGAAAATAGAAATGACCTGCCCTTGAAATACCACCGGGGTTTTTTTTTCTGATCATACAATATGTCACACAGGCGTTTATAACAGGTTAAAAACAAGCCGATAACCTTGCTCTAAGGTCACAGAGGTCGTCAAACATCAACTGGAGAAGAACGGAGAAAACAGACTCAATCGATCTGTGGCACCAGATGACGCATCTGAAAGTGAAGTGCACAGATCGCAGATTTTATCAAATCATATCCAACATGGCTGTGGGCTGGTGTGCTGCTCTCTGAGCGTGTGTCCATGTGTGTGCGTGTGTGTGTGTGTGTGTGTGTGTGACGGAGACAGGCAGAGAGGGCAGAGTGCCGCTGAGAGTGATGAGATGCGATGAGACACAGTTTGAGTGAGTGCATACTAGCAGGAGGGAGAGAGAGAGAGAGAGAGAGAGAGAGAGAGAGAGGGAGAGGGAGAGGGAGAGAGAGTGGGAAGAAGGTGGGTTAAAAAGATTCAGATTTAAGCATTTAACCTTAATCCTTAGCCCACATAATCCATACATACGCTGTCCTGCTTCTGTTATTCTTAAAAATAACTCCTACATTGGCATCAGCTCACAGCAGGCTAGTCATATACAGAGACAAGATGTGGTCAGTGCAGGCACAGAACGTCACACAGAACACCCTGATATGCTGCTACGACACTCAGGAAAACTCTGTTTGCCAGGGCCTTCAGAGACCCAGCCAGGCTCCGTGCTGTTGCTGTTCTAAACAAGCACAGTGCCAGTGATGAGCAACGTAAGGAGCAGCTCCAGAGTCCCCAAAACCCTGCAGTGCTGCACCTGTGATGGAGAGGAAGGTCCATGTGCCGTTTTGAAAGTCGTCTTTTTTGCTGTCCAGGAGCAGGATGCGGCATTCAAACCAGCCCTCGTCCTCCAGGGTCAGCCGTTCCACCAGCAAAGAGGCGCCCTGGGTCAGCGACACGCGGCCTGCGGGAGGAGGGGTGAGGGTGGGAGGGCAAAGAGGAAGGGGTGAGAGACAGAGAGGGAGATTGTCAACACACACACAGCCAGACAGGCAGAGTCAGCACATGCAGGAAGAGGGCTTACCATGCAGAGGACACAGGCATCCAGTGTCACAAAGGCCACAGTCAAAGTCATGGACAAAACCATGCACAGTGAGCATCAACTGCAGCTCAACTGTTTGTCCCAAATAACCAACCACATAACTAAGATTTATGAAAATAGGGGTAGTGGCAGACAAAATATGCAGCTCAGAGGATGAGAAGTCAGTGGCTCTAAGATGGAGTGCAAACACATGAATCACTGAAGTGATGATCGTAATGATATGCAAGACTACAGATAAAAGATGGTGGCCTGTCATTTAGGGTTTGTGTGGTGTTGGAGTGGAGAGCTTGGATGAGCGTGCTAGGAATACTTGAAGGCAGCTTCATTAAATCACTGAAATAGAAGTCATGGGACAAATTTAAGAATATGAAGAGATATGCAGGAATGTTGTGAAAGAATTTGTTCATTGACATGGTGAGTTGACCTGAGAGGGTCATATTTATGTGAGTAGATGTCTGGAGGTAACAACAAGATGTGGACCTCGATACTGGATGGGACTTGATGACAGGTAAAAATAGGTCAAAGTGTAGATTGATCAGAAGAAAAACTTTTCCCACAGTAGAAGTGTTTGAGTCTGTTTTCTTCTTTTTATTTTCGTAGTTTTCAGCTTTGAAGGGATTTCCACAACAGATGCATAATGAAATGAGTCACCTGTTTTTGTTTATCATTGAGGGATGCTGTGCACAGATAAACATTGCGGAGCATGGCAGATGCATGCTCTGAACTTGTGTGAGAAAACCCTCAAAGTCACAGATGGATCCCTGCACGAGCGCACACACACATTTCCCTATGACACACACGCATAGTCTGCTCCCTCTCCTCCCTCTCTGTACTTCTTACAACTCCTTGTCAGGCTTTGAAACTTGATCTGTTGGTTGCCTGGTGACTGCAGCCTGGTTTTCAGGGTACTGAAGTTACCCTTCCCCACCCGCCCCCCTTCCTTTTATTCCGTCTCTCAATGAACTCTTTTTTCCCCCCTTCAATCTCAGGGCTTTAAACGACAGGAGGATGCGTGCAGGGGGGAAACACACACGTTGCTCATACCAGGCCCGGGCCAAAGCAGTTTGAAAGTAAACAGGGGAATGTGGAGAAGTTTCCGGCATCACGTCATACTTGTTTGCAGATAATAAGTTGCTTATATAAGTAATGTCTGTCACATTCAATCTATTGTGCAAAGTAATGAAAATAGAAATAAAATTCTCTTCATTTCAACTTTAGGTTCGCCCCTAGAAGACTTACAGTATATAAAAGCAGAGAATTCTTGAATGTCCTGCAACCCTGAAGCAACAATATCACAAGAAATACAATATCCCATCTATTCACACTGGTTTCGCTCCAGACAGCAGTGTCTGGAAAGCTATGAATTTCATTTAAGTCTATACGTGGCCTTAAGACAGGAAGAAACACACACTGAGAGTAAAGACAGACAACAATGGCTAACAATTAACCCTGCATTCCTGACTGGGGCTGTTGCTGCGTTTAATGGTTAGGTTTAATGTTTGACTGACCTCCTAAAAGACAGGCCAGCGTTTGATGGGCGGCACTCACTTAGAGGCACCATAAAATGAATACCTCTCATTTCAGTGAGCATCTTTCAAACAACTGGGCAGGGCCAGGAGAGAGGAAATGTGCAGGCAGATGATAACAGGTATGGGAATAACTTTAGGCATTTTCCTTTTATCTCTCTGTGAGGGATCCTCCCTGAGCTGCACATTTCCTATGCAACCTTTTCCAATTGGACATGGAGTTAACTGCCCCAGTGTAGGCTGAGAGGAAAAACACTTTCACGTGCAAAATCACACAAACCCTCTTTAACATAATCCTCATGTGGCTAAATATTATGGGATACTTAAAGATCACTGTGGCTCATACCAGCTCTGATGTTGTAACATGACTAAAACAGAGATCACTCTGACTGACCATGTGCACTGATCTCGTGGGTTCACAAGCACGTGGGTGTGTATACATGTTGATTTTCAAAATTTGGTGAGTGCCCTGCCCCCTGGGTCTCCACGGGGGGAATTCTGGTTTCGCTGTCGAACATTTAACCCTTTCCCGTAGCCTCCCTCTTGTCCATCACTACAAAGAGACGGCAGCCCCCCACTCCTCATTCTCGGAGGTTACCATAGTGATGGGAGCTGGAAAAGCCCGGGGTGTAGGTTCAGATTTGAATTCAAATGCTGCAGAAACCTGGCGCGGCCAAACATGGGCAGGGAGGGTCGATCACACAGAGGGGTGGGTTTCTACTGTCAGAGATTTGAAAAATTAGCAGTGGGGGAAAAAACACGTTTAGGCTTAAAAAACAGTCTTGTGTCACATCCAGGGGCAGAAAAAGAAGAGTGAGAGATGTGAATGAGAGGCAGAGAGAGAAAGGACTGTGGACGGACAAAAGACTGATGCTGTGTGACAAATGTTGCTTTATTTAAATCTGAATGTTGCATCTTTGGACTTGAACTGAAATCTCAAATGGCACTTGGCAGGTGCTCTGTACTAACAAAAAAGGGTTGCTTTTGTCCCTGATGGCATAATGCACAGATACAATGCAAATATGCTGCAATAAATTAGTTGAAAAATGATCAGTCATGCCAGTAAAAACCCACCTTGTTTTTCAATCCAAGAGGGATTGAGCAAGAGGTTATGGAGAGGTTACTTGAATTGTGTGCATCGATAATCCACTGACAACCAATGAGAGGTTGACCTTTCCGACCTCTGTGCTCTGTGACTCCCCAGCAGACACATTCATCATTCCCCCTGCTTCTACATTAGCACAATGTCCACAAGTCCTCCTCAAGAGACAAACATCATTAGACTCTATGGTGGACAGGAAGAATGGTTGAAACAATAGCTGCTGCTCCATTCTCGTGTCCACCCTCCTCCTCCTCCTCCTCACTGTTTTTCCTCCAGCAGCTATCACATGACAGCTCCAGTCCAACTTAAAATGAGCCCTTGTTTCCAACAGGTCGAGCTGTGCAGTGCAGCCAAGGATAGAAAATGGAAACACTAATGCTTGTGCTTTGTGAACCTCTAAGACGCACCCTCTTCATATGAGAGAGAGTCAGGTTCTCGCCCAGTGGGTGGCAGGTTAGGAATAACTCGGCTTTCAAAGTCGTGCCGCTGGACAGGAGCTGGCCTCGTCTCACAGTTTCTGATCTCAGATTCTTTTTTTTAAAGACACGATTGATTAAGCTTTTTCTGCAAGTGAAACCACGGAAATGCAATCGAGAATTCAAACCTGATGCATTTAACCACCATCAATCCTTTTGATTTGGCCACTTTCTTTTTTGCATCATGTTATATTGTACTTTTACTTAATATTGTGGCTACTAAACCTCCAGGACAAGGCTTTTATTGTTCTAAAGAAATGGAATCAAGATGTGATTTTTGCATTGGGGGTTCCCACTGGTACTTACTGACACAGTAATACATGGGGTACAGTGAATAAAATGTGATACAATAGTAGGAGTAACTATGGAGGAAGACAGATTATATTGTTTGCAGAAGCATCAGCACTGCTTTTCTTTGTCCATCCGTATGTGCATAAGAGAGTCGGGCAGAGGTGCATTGTGGGATGTGTTTTGATTTGAATACAATCATAAGTCTGGGACCGGCCCCCTGCCTCTGACAGCTCCCCCCCTCCACTCCCCCAAATTTCTCTCTTCAATCCTCCTGTCTCCCTAATCAGTTTAACCCTCTTATGAATAGCTCTTTGTCGTGAGATAGATTACAGTTAACTCTGTCCCTCTCACTCTGTCCTGCTCTGTTAACCCCTGCACCAGCAAACACATACAGCTCACGTGCCAAATCTCACTACAGCGGCCACTCAACTTACCAGGGGCATTTGCCCTCATACATGATCACTGAGTATTTGAAAATATGGAATACAGTCCAGCACAATTATGAGAGTTGTTTCACCTGTTTTCCAGGACAGAACTTGAGCTTTGTTTTAGGATCAGGAGGAGATGACGCTGATGTTAATAACTGTTAGCTGCCAAAAATCTGCTTTAGTTACTCAGCTGGACTGGTCATCAGGAAAATGCTTAGTGCCTCTGAGAATAATAAGAATAATAATTAGTGAACATGAAGCTTGTTATAATATTCATATATTGCAGGTGAGGCTGATAAAAAGATGAAACCCAACTTCAATTATTATTACATAATCGCAAGCAGTTGATGTGTGCATAGAGAGAAGAGACACTCGGACAACACTTGCACAGTAAAACAGGATTTGATATGAATCACAGCACAGACTCTGATCTCATGCCCTTCATAAGAATTTGGCCTAAGGCATGAGGTAACAGAGCTTTTGTAATAGCCTGCTGCTTTAAGCTGTCTAACATGAAATTCCCACGATGCAGCCATCTATTCTTCTTTCACTGTGTCATTGTTTGCCACATCAGCCTGGTCTAGTTATGGCGGAAAAACTGGTTGGTGATGGATAAAGGTGATCAGTTTCAACTCAGCTGGGCTTTTTTCTTTTCTTTCGGCATCATCAAATAGACACATGTTTGCCGAAGCTTAGTTGTTCAATATTAAAGTCCACTCAAGTCTAGAGGAGGAGAGGTTATAGAGTTTGTGTAGATTTAAGTGTGTGTATGTGTACGTGACTTGTGCATGTGTGTGACAAATGCAGGCCTTAACTTCTCCAGTGTTCAGAGGTCACACTGAGAGCGTGATGGAGGCCTGCTGAGATCTGGGGGTTTGCCCATTGTCGTTCTAACCTCAGGTCGGTGTCTCCTGCTCACAGTCTCTACTGATTTACTTCAGCACACAGGAGACATTTGATCTGGCCCTGCAACACTAAACCATCCTGACACTGCAAGACTTGAACATATTGTCTCAACAAATACAACTCAAACAGACTATAAGAGG
The DNA here is from genome assembly GCA_037975185.1 of Centropyge bicolor. Lineage (NCBI taxonomy): Eukaryota > Metazoa > Chordata > Actinopteri > Pomacanthidae > Centropyge > Centropyge bicolor. The sequence continues at coordinate 988,769 of JBBMOC010000013.1, read as the reverse complement.
GTGTCAGTCAAGAGTTTATCCGGCTGTTTCCTTTTTGTTGTGAGTTGACTAATGTTCAGCCCTACAGGGCATGCTGGGTGTGAAACAGAGAGGAAGAGGGACGAGGGGCACTAATACCTTCCTGATTCTCTTTAAGCAGACCGGAGAAGCTCCCTGAATCCTAGACAGACTGGTGTCTGAGTGGGTCGACTGTGATGTAGCCTTGACACTCCTCAAATACAGAGTGCCATCTCAAATACACCTGATAATGTATCAAAAAATGTTGGTTTAATGGACGACAGAAATAGTCATCCAAGATATCGCCCGCTTTAATTCTTTCATCTCAGTTTCTAAAAATGGCCAACAGCATCAGTGAGCTTGAGACAAAGCAGCAGACCAAGGACAGAGAGCATTTGGGAATGCTTTTTGTGTTTTATTTTAGCCTACTTAAATGTGCAGCATTTGCAATGCAATGAGTTCACCAAAGCAAGGGAAAACATTTGAATTTAGTAATACATATTGAGCCATTATACCGTAAATCCACCCTCAGCTCTGAACAGCAGTACAGCTCCCATCCCTGCTCTCCTGTTCCCGATCTCAGACAAGTCAAGACAAAGATCAGGAAATGGTCGCCTACTTGACTGTCTTGTGGTTAAATCTGAAACCCCAACATTTTAATTTAAGGGTAGAATACATTAGACCCACAGCGCTGACACGCTTCACATGCTGCCATCTGCCTCCAGTGGGAGGGGAGATATGAGGATCTGAGGCAGACAGGGGTAAAACCCACACCAGACGAGTACACACAGGGGAGAGATATGTAAAAATATTGGGACATCCCAAATGGTCTTCAACTCTGAGCTACATCTCTGCAATGTTGTTTACTTCATTACAGCTGCTTGTGTGTCAGATGAGTGCCACGAAACAATGACATATTTAACGGCCTACAAGACGGTTAACATGTCAAACACATGTAGCCCAGCGGAGGCAGTTTGTGGTTCAGCCTCTGTAGTCCATAACTGTGGTTTCTGAGTTGTCACAATGCTGCAAACATATTTCTAAATTAGAAGCCTCCATTCTCTGCCGAACCTGCTGTTACAGGAAATTGTAATATGACAAAGAGGGCTCTTAGGCAAGGTTCCCTGTACATTTCAGTGACCTAGTTGGGACAGTATGGGATTTTGGGTGTCCTCGTGGTCCTGTTAGCTTTGGCAAAGCAAGGGGAGGTTGTGATACCCTTCTTTGTCTTTTGTCCTCTGGTAGACAATGACAGGATTATAGGTCTCCAGCAAGAAAACTCCCATTATTCCCAATGCTTCATCCATCCTCCTTCCAGCACAACAATCTCCCCTTACTGGGTCACCCCTCAGCATACTAATAAAACACTGTCATCAGACCACCAAGCCCCCACCTACACGCCTAATCCCCCGATGCACAGCGTTACTGGTATCCCCCTTCTTCTTGCTCAGCTACCCCACCCCCCCTTTAACTGCCTCCATTAAAGCACATCCATTCTCGCCCTTCCCCTTCTCCCTGCACCACAACTGCAGTCTCGAAACACACAGACTGAACACCAGCAGTAATTACAGGGATTGTGTCTTGGGTGGATTACCTGTTTGGGATATTGTTTCATCCAAACTTCCTCTCCGCAAGTCTTCATAAATACCAGTGTAACCTCCTTATGCCTACCTTTGCTCACACAGGACTGATGCATGTAATTCAAGGAAAAAGAGAAATGTTGCCACATGGACACCTCCCCTCCCTTCACTTAACTCCACTGAACCATAATTAGAGAAATCTGTCAATTGGTGGTCAGTCCCTGGAATCCTTTCAGACACAAACAGCTATGATAGTAACCCCTGAGTCTACTGAGAAATGCTTTCAAAGCACACATTAGGGTCTGTGTGCAGTTAGACAACTAAAGCCATGGAAGAAAGGATTCAATCAAAGCAAGGTCTTAGAGGTCTACTTCAAGGGAATGAACCTCCAGTGAAGTAACACATGTTGTTACAGATATAAGTCTTTCAGTTTTCTCAAAGGTGTGTGCAAGTAAACACATCTGAACAACTCTTACCCTTGTAGTTTGGATGAACACGAGGAGCATACACTCCAAATTTGATGAGGATGGGAACGTTGAAACCGAGGCGCACCCACTCCACCACATGCAGAGGAAAGAGGTTTGGGGTGGTGGCTTCTTTGGATGTAGGGGTGAGGCTGCAGCTCAGTTCTGCAGAACCCCCCTCTCTGGCACGAACCAACGATGCCTCACCTTGAGACACACCTGGAAAGACAACAGCATATCACCAGGATAAGGCATGGGATTTACTGTGGTCGTTTGCTGATAGCATAGATGGCAATAAACAGTAAAAATGTAAATAAACACATACATTCTGCTCTAAGGGCCTGGGAAATATGAGCCTTTCAAAGAGATTTATGGCTGCCAAAGAGGCTGGATTAACTTCTCTGGAATTTTTTTTGGGCTGTGAAAATTGTTTGCTATGCTGAGAACAGTTCAGAAAACATTAGCAGCAACAACTTAAGGGATAGAAAGCAGGACCACACAGGTAAGAAGAGATCACGACACATAAAAGTTAGAAGAAAAAAACCCCAACTGATCTGTGAATGCTTGTGTTTAACTGGATCAGCAAGTGACTATGACATCCCCAGAGCGTTCCCTTTTAAAAGCTGGGCCACCAGAGGACATGTAAAACAACCATGTGCCATTTGGTGACAAGATCATATAGCTGGAAAGCCTGCAAACACACAGCAATCCCATTAGTGACACCTGGAGCGGTCTCTCCTCTCTCTCCTTTGCTGCCATGTGCTCACGTGGGTGTGTGCGCAACTGGGTGCCAGTGTTTGCTCTGCTACTCATCTGGCCTGGTGATTACTTTAATCTCAGAAGGGGGAAGGGGGGTGGTGGTGATACTCTGATGCAGGGCAGCAGGACCCTCTGTGCTCTCTCCAGCCGACCTCCCACCACCCCCTGGGGTACACACATGGTCTGCGGACCAGCACAATCAATCCCACCACCCCCCCTTACAAATGCAAGCACGCACAGAGTTGGGGGTAGTATAAATCCCAGATTGATCTAAATCCACACCCACAGATATTATTTAAGTTGGATTTTGGCCTCATTCTCTTTGGTCCACTCATGTCTATGCTGTAACCCTCCTCTTTACTTTCTCTAATGTAAGGCAATGGGATCTGTGCCAGATTCATCATGGTGCCACTCAGACTGTATGTAGGCAGCTAAACAGGAACATACGCCAACTGCTTTGTGATGCTTTACCATAACAAGAGACACACTGTAGGTCTTGATGACTTTGGTAAACGATGAACTTTTGGTGAGGTTATGCAAACATATGTCAGAGACAAATGGAGGAAAACAACTGGTTGTATTAAAAACTAAAAAAAACAAACAACTGAAAATCTAATGGCAAAACAAATTTCTTTGAATATATATCATGATATGGACAAAGTGTTTTATACTTTTCAGTATCACTTCATACAGTTAGTAAGACATCCTGCTTTGTGTGAATAGTTTTTGATCCCTTTTATTAAATTATTTCAATGTGCACTCAACCAATTATTTGAAAAAAAAAATCAATCTCGATTCACTTTTCACTCGTCATCGCCCACCACTAAAAAAGTCTGCAGCACAATTTGCCAAACTCATAAATCAAACTTGACATGTAAAGTTAAAAGTGACAGTGGTTTTACAAATCCTGTAGTACTGCTACATGATGTGGTGAAAGTGATTCTTCAAAGACTTCAGACACACACAGTGACATATTGTAAAGCAATAACATCGTCATGATCATGTAAACGAGATCCAACAAAGCAGATTTCCATCAGATAATCTGTGCTGTACAAGTGCAAGTCCTATTTACACATGTTGAGTGAATTTTCTCTGTCAGTGTTACGTAATTGTGTTTCATTTTCTGCTTTTGTGTGTTTTAACAAATTAGCAGACTAAAACCAACAACAATTTGTGTCAAATTGCAAATAGTTGACAAAATGCACAAAGGCTCAAAAGACAGTTCTAGCTGCTTCAGATGACTCGTTGAATTTCGGAAATGTCTTTAATGTTTTGACAGTTAAAAAAAACAACCCAGTACTGAGAAATGACAGGAACCATCTTAGAAAACACTAAAAGTTCTGAAAAGTAAAATTAATTATGGAGACGCATTGTAAATGTATGCAATGGATCCATATTGCATTAGCATACTTACTTAGCAGACAGATGGCTACAGCAGTGGTGACAGCCTGAAGCCACCGTCTCTCCAGTCCCATGGCCGTCCGTCACACTCCTTCACACATCTCCCAACCTGAAAGAGAAGACCACACATGCCGTTTACTCTTCAACAGAATACTGCAGTACTGAACCATTCGCAGATTCACCACTGCATGAGGACATCCCTTGCATCCCCCCTCAAACTGATGTAATCCCTCAAGTTAACATCACCTCATAATCCAACAACTACACTGCATTCCAGATGCTTCTTGGTTAATAAATAACTGTATTCTTTGAAAACACCTCTGGAAAACTGCATGTCTGAGCTGTGGTTGGATTAGGGCGAATAAACTATTACAACAAGTACTACAAATAGACAGTAGGGCATGAGATTGCTTAGAATACGCATTCTGTGGAAGTTAGTATGTGCATGTTTATGTGTCCACAGAGAAGACCTGTACAGGGCTCTAGGTGTATGTACAGATTAGCCTGATGCTTGTGATTGGTCCAGCTCATCCAGAAGGTCTCACACTAAATAGGCCAACAGCAATTGACAGGTGACAGAGGCAATATTGAAAGTGTCTCCCCAACTCCAGATGTTATTCTATTACCAGTGCTTAAAAAAGAAACTTGACTGAAATAAACAGACTGACATTTGACAACACTCTTCAATTAAACTGAATTAAAGATCCCATTGAGGACAGTAGATGTCAATCAGCCAACGCAGCAAGTGTGGTTCACCTGACTAGTTAATGCACAAACAGCACATGTAAATGCACCAACACAATCCACTGATTTTATCTGCTAATGAGCCCCACAAACACAACTCCACTTACACAAACTGTGATCTACTTCACAGGCTGAATGATGAGAGCAGCTGCAACAAGTCGTGAGGCCCTCCATCTCAAATTGGATTGGAGGCACAAGTTTAAGTTGTTGCCCTTCAAACATAATGGCAGACCTCCTCTCCCCCTCCCCTTAAGTCACTCCATTCAGTACCCTTAATACCAGCTTATTACTTTAAGTTCATTGAAGTAATACAAGAAGGAGGCTATTCTTAGAAAGCAGGTAGGTGTTGGATTTGAGCTGGTGATGTAGCCACAGATGCACTGCAGAAACGCAGGATGACGGAATCGCATGACAGACACATTTAGTCTCTAAGCAGTCGTATTTGCAATGGAGTAAACAAACAGCTCAGAATACAGCAGCAGAAAGATGCATTTAACTCCTTGCATTTAGCCGGCACAGGGTTGAGACTGCTGGGGCTGCCCTTGAAGCACTGTAATAACTTCTGTTTAGCACCTCTGCAAAACAAGCAGAAAGCCAAAACCAATGTCACACAAGCCCTCAAGAGGAGTGGGACAAAAACACATTAGAGTGGGATTGGCTTTACAGTAAAAGCTGATGAATGGGGGGGTGGTAGAGCACCAATAATGGCTGAGGTTAGTAGTTTTTGCATGACAGAATCATTTCAGTGCAATGTGTGTAATGAGGAAAGGATTACTCCTACTGAGCAAACATTATTCCTCGGTAGGGTTTTGGAATAAACAGGACATTTATAATGGATTCAAAAAACTAAAGAAATAAATGTTTTCAGTCTAATCATTTGTTTGTCACCTCCGGCAGTCAAAAAAATGATGGAAGTGATTGCACATCACTGCATCATCTTGACAGCCATTTTAATGACATGAGAACAAAAGTAATGAGCAGATTCTAAAATCTAAAATTCTAGCTCACATCTACACCTCAAGTCACTTCTGACAACCTCAAGATGTAACAGGCCTTGTCTTTGCTCCTGCCGGCTCTGCTGTACTTCCACACCAGAATATATAACTGGCTTGTGGGAATAGAAAGGCAGACACACTCAGCCGACATATTACAGAGGAAGCCTTGAGGGCGGCTTTGTCTGCAGGTGCAGCAGTAGATGGAAGACAACCAGGTTATTTCCTCAGGCAGCAGAGCAGAGCAAGGGGCCGTTTAATTGACATGTACACAGAGAGGGCTTCAAGAAGAGCCCAGTTGTGCAAGTCAGAACATGGACTCTGCAACAAGATGAAAAACAGTCAAACAGCAGTCATTAAAAAAACTGTGGATTACAGCCACAATTCAGCAGTGAGGACAGGCATCATACATACTTGAGCATATAAGAGGTGAACAGGGTTCATTCCTACACACTAACCTCCTCTCAAGGATATCTGAGGGAGAGTGGACATAATTAACTGTTTGCAGGTTGCGCACAATCGAACTGAGAGACGATGACATTACAGAATACGTCATAGCACATCCCTCCTTCACTTGAAATGAAATGAAGGAGGGATTAATGGACGGAACTTTAGTGATCTTTAGCACTGTAATAATGAGGTTGCTAGGATGTGATATTCAAAGGTAATAAGTGACATTAGTTTAAAAACAGGTATCACTGGTAAGTAAGGTAAATTCCTGCCTCAGCACAGGACATTTAGCTCTGTAGCGTGTGTGGACACAGCTGACTGGTCCGATGTCTCTCTGGATTTTCAATGACACAAATTGCTTTAGATCTAGTCATGACTTAGCCTTCTGGACGGTACGTTTGTAACACCCAGACTAATCCTGCCCTTCTGCTCCGAGTGTTAATAGTGTAATTAAATTAGAGATCAAATTGGTGAGACAACTCAAGGACATGTTGTCATCTGGCTGTGCAGTGATCAATCACTGGTAAATCAAGTCACTAAACACACAGATTACAGATTATTCTGCTTGCTGTGAGTCCATGAACATTGGTGGAGATAGGGTGGCAGGTTTATTTGCTACAGAACACACAGGCTGTGTGCCCACTTTTTATGGAGACCACAGGCAACAAAGAGCAATGTGGATCCTGACATCTTGAGTGATCTTCTACAACAGACCACCAATCTACAAACCTATCTTGTAGAAGCTACTTTTCTCATCTTCACAGCCATAACCAGACAAATGCAGACAACTGTAAAAACAATTTAATTTAGACTGTGGCCAATTAACCCAGTGTGGAAATCTGTGATAATTAGCACAATGGTGTTTTCACAATTGGTATTTAGATGGATGGATGTTTTCTTGTGTCCAATGCAAGACAGAAGCTGACTTCAAGCTGTCAGCTGCAACAGCTGGTAGGCCTGACCTCCTCATATGCATCTCCTCTGAATCACACTAGAATTCACTGATCAGGAGGCATAAACTGAATAATGCAAAAGTTAAGGTGCCCTTTGTAATTAGTTACACCATGCAGGAGTTAACACAAGCAGAAGTCAATTAAATTGTCAGTGTCTCTTTTCAGTCTAATGTCTTCTCACAGACAGCCCAACACAAAAATTCAACTTTTGACCTGATGTGTGTGAGAAAGTGTGTGTGTTGCCCCTCGGTGCCTGAGCAGAGGCATCAGAGATGTTAGTGACAGATACAGGACTGATAAGAAGTAGCATTACTCTCTGAGTAATCCTTGTCAATCCTGACTGTAGCAGGAAATAAAAGTGTGACTCGAGCAGAAACTTTCACAAGTGAACAGAACAATCTACAGAGGCAGAAACATAATGCAAACAGCCACATCAAAGACAACAGATATGAATGAATAGTACATGTGAAGCACAGTTATCAACACAGGACCGGGTTGGAACACATCAATCCTAACTTGACTGGTTGGACCAGCCTACACAACTCAGCAATCAATTCATGGATGTTGTCTCTGGCACCGCAACCCAATTTACTATCTGTATTGACATTTACTGTAACTAAAGGAAATGAACTGGGCACACACTGGGCACGAGAGTGAAGCCTAGTCACATGATGGGGAAATCCTACTACAGTATATATGGATTAACATAGTGTTGGTTGGTAACCTAACACATGGTGCTACAGAGTGTAACAATACTGACTAGCAATGGTTGAACGAAACAGAGAAACATGGACAGTGTTTCCTTTACTACTACTACTACTACTGCATACTAACAGAACAATGCTGCAAATTAGTGGAATATATCATCTCTGTGCTTCTCCAGGATGATCTGATATAGCTCAGAGGTCTCAGGGGAGAGGAGAATGACATGAGTCTAGTGAAAGCAAAGCAGCTAAGATCCTCCCTGTAAGTCGTGTGTCTTTGTCCTTCCCTGCCCCCGAATCTCAGGCACAGGTCAGCCCATAAAGCTACTTTCGACCCGAGAGCAAGAGGAACTGAGGGGTCAAAAGCCAGCGGTAACAATCTCAGCTGTAGTCAACTGTTGAAGGACGGTGCTATATTTATTTCAAAACATTAAGATCCCAGATTTTAAAAAAGCCCTAAATACTGAACATAAAAATGTTGATTGATATGATTATCATTTCTTCATTTAGTGACCAGATGTTTCTGTACAGAGGCTTTTTCAGACAAGTCAACACTAATGACACGTAAAAAATACAATGGTAACTGTTTATGGTTCCCTGCATGGCCCTTAAACTTGATTGGCCACTTTCTCCTTTAGTTCTGGTTTACAGCATTACTTCACTTAAATGTACTTTTTTTTTGCATTTTTTAAAAGAGTTAAGACCTCATGTAAAACATAAATAAAATTATTTGCTAATCTTTTCCCACCTATATTCAACTGAATACAATACAAAGACAAGCTATTTAATGTTCAAATTGATCTACTTTTTTGTTTTGGCAAATATACATTAATTCAAAATGTAACGCCTGCAACATATTCTAAAAAAGTTGTGGCAGTGGCATGTTAACCACAGTGTTACATCACCTTTTCTATTAACAATCAGTTCACGTTTGGAAACTTAAGACACTAATTGTTGACGTTTTGAAAGTGAAATTCTTTCAATCAAATTCTTGCTTGACATACAACCTAAAACTCAACAGTCTGGGGCCTCTGTTGTCGTACTTTGCACTTCATAATGCGCCTCACATTTTCAATACGAGACAGGTCTCGACTGGAGGCGGGTCAGTCTGGTACCTGCACTCTTTTACTACGAAGCCACGTCATCTGGATCTCAGCAAATGTTGCCCCAAAACTTTTCAATATTGATGGTGCCTTTACAGATGTGCAAGACCCATGCCATGGGCACTAACACACCCCCATACCATCACAGAGGCTGGTGTTTGAGGTTTGTGCTGTTAACAATCTTGATGGTCCTTTTCCTCTTCAGCTCAGAGGACACGACATCCATGAGTTAAAAAAAAAAATATGAAAAGTGGACTCATCAGACCACAGCACAATTTTCCACTTTGCATCAGTTTATCTCTTCTTGATATATGGCTTTCCCTTTGTATGACTTTTCAGTCTTGGATTTGTAGATGCAGCAATAAATTGTGGTGACTGTCAGTGGTTTTCCAAAGGGTTCCAGTGCCCATTTAGTAATAGCCTTTATACAATCATGTTGGTTGTTAATATTAAAATGCTGATTGAAGGTCACAGGCATTCAATGTTGTTTTTCAGCCATGCCCCTTATGTACACAGATTGTAGACCTAAATTGCTTGCACTTGTGAATTGAGAAATGCTGTATACCTCTCTCCATCCTTAGTTGTGAACGACTGAGTCTTTCCAGGATGAACCTTTCCTACCCAATCATGATACCATGACCTGTTACCACTGAACCTGTTTGAAAGTTTCAAACAGGTGTTTATGGATCATTTCTTTCACAGTCTTTTGTTACTAACGTTCCAACTTGCACGAAAGGTGTTGTTTGCATTTCAGAATAAGCAGATATTCACAAAAATTCAATGAAGTTGATAATGTCAAACATGAAATATATATGTCAGAAAGGAATAGCAACATGCTACTGACATGCATTCACTGCAGAGACAGAACAGACTCTCTGTCTTACCTACTAATAACACAGCAATTTGGAGTAACCACTTTCAACTCATGAATAATTTGTTTCTCAATACAATCAATTTCCTCCAGCATGACAATCAGCCTACAGGGCACAGTTGGCCACATGGTGTTTTGAATAGTGCAATATACTAGTGACATGTCAAGGCCTCCTAAATTTTGAAATATGTGGGCTATTACAGTGTAAAATGACACCTGTGCTGGTATCTGACATGCACACACTTTGTTAAGCTGGAGGGCCTGGATCACATGCTCAACATTTTCTTTAATGATTCTAATAAATGCAAAACTGCTTCTTGCACATAGCCGGCACCCTGTAAATAATGCAACAGCAATTACCAAAACTGACTTTTGATTCAGTGTTTGCCTTAAGGACCAGACTAGAACTATATATTTTTCTCTGGTGTTCTTCTTAAGGAAATAACATGTGCATTTTTTTAATGTCAAAGATTATTTAAAACCTTTGACAACCTACAAGCTGATTAACGAAGGAAGCTTATATTTATGAAAGTAAACAGTGTTCCTATACAGTCTTATGGCCAAAAACAAGGGATTACAGGCTCCAGAGCGAGTGTGTGCCACATCATTTCTCACCAGTCAGTGTTAAGAAGCACAACAAAAACAAAGGACAGCAGTCACTGCAGAGTGAGGAGGGAGTATACATCATGTAAAAAGCACAAGACGGCAACACTCCTCTGTACAAAACAGCTCAGGCTCTGTCCGGCACACTGCAATATGGGGAGCAGCAGCAAATCCACTATCTGGGTCATATGAAACAGACCCAAAGCAACAAGGTCTTTATTTCTGCCCCCTTACAGTGAATTGTGATGCTCAGTCCTCCATGTCATCCATACAGACCTCCTGTAAACCAAAACAGGTGCATCTTTTGTCTGACTGAGCCAGTCTGACACCAGCTGAGAGGTGGGATCCCTGAATAAGATACTATTAATACTAATACTATTCTGACTGATTACTGTTGTCACTATTTTAATCATGGAGACAGGGTTCACCCATGGGTCATTGCTGAACCTATTCACTGTGGTATTAGAAATAAAAATTCGCAGTATACAAGAGGTGCATGTGATCCACTAAACATAAACAAAGAGGTGATACCGCAGTGAATCACAGCATTACTATAGCACATTTTGTAGGGAAACCAGCGTATAGTAAAACACAGGTCCTGTAGAGGATGCTTCAGCTCTGCATCTCTTCAGCTTCTTACCTTGCTTGAGGCACTTTTTCACTTGAAGCTGAAAGTATAATCCTTCAATCCATTGATGCTCTTCTTAAAGACTCCTGTTGCAGAAAAAAATTCAACTGTTCATATTTTTCTCTGCAGAGGGAAGTGAGCAAAAAATAAAAAACACTGACTTCTAAAATAAAAAGAAGAGAGTTGGATGAAAAGCAGGTGGTCACATTTTTGTGCTCAGTCTATGTGTGGATCAAAAGAAAATTAAATCAATCCTCGACGTCCATGATGATCAGACTTAAAAAAAATACTTTCAGTAAAATCCATTAACCCAGATCATCTTCATGAGTCCGATATCAGCCCATTTAAAGTCCATTTAAACTTTCCACGTTTTTGCTTTTATGTTGCAGTCTTCTTAGTCTAAACTTGCAAAAAGTGGCTTTAATCCTAAATTGGAGTTTAAGATTAACTTCATAAATATGCGGAAATGCTTTCGGTCGACGAAGTTTATCATCAAACGCGCAAGTTTCAGCAGAAAGAGACTCAGTGTACGTTTAGTTGCAGCCCTGCTGTTGAAACTCAGTCCATGTTTCTCCTCCCATTATTATCATGATCTCCTCCTACACGAGCCGCAGTCAAGACACACAGAGTGCAGCCACGACACTTCCTGTTACATCTATAAAATAAAATACCAAACTGGAGAACAAGACAGGCAGCAGAGGAAATACAGATTCTTGGTTTAAGGTGGAAATGAGTGCTAAAACAGATTCAAACTTTCATCAATCATTTGTCTCCTGCCTCTATAATGTGAGAACTTGCATGTTTATTTCTGTTTTATATAATTACATAGAATATCTTTACATTTCTGACTGTTGAGTTGGAATAAACAATTAATTTAAAGATGTCACCCTTAGCTCTGGGAAACTGCTGGGTATTTTCTGTATTATTCATAATATTATGATCCACACAGATCATTGATGATTGCAAAAATGTAGATTAATTAAAACAGATTAATCAAATACTGACTTGTTAATGGAAGACTTTTAGAAATGTTGCGGGTGTAAATTAATAATGGCTGAATTCAATTTAGCATCTTCAGTTTCTGGGTCTTTGTATTGTGCATGCAGGATCATCACCCTAGATTATTGGATGTATACTTATAAAGAACATATATATTAAATATACATATGTAAATATACATACATATATTTGAATCTGAGTCATCTTAAGATTATTAATGATGTCTTAATGTTAATAATGATGGCTCTAAAAAATACTGCTGGGAAAAAGGTCTAATGGAAATATTTGTTAGTAATTGTTAGCAGGAGGCCTAGTCTAAAGAACTGCTGTATGTTTATCATATCTAATCATTAACTATATATCTAAAGGTTTTTTTTTATCAACATCTGATATTTTGTTTATGACTACAAAAAAATGACTGAAGAAAAAATTCAACGGGAGAAGTTTGAAAGACAAATTACTTAAAAGTTGTTTTTTTTTGTAAAGACGGTGGAATACTCTACAGAGTCAAGCTGTGATCAGATCATGTACTATAGATCATGTGAGTCAAAGCCTGAAGCGCCAAAACGCTTTTATGTTGAAATTGAAAAAACCGACTTCTGCTCATGCGCTGTGTGACTTGACGCTGCTGCTGCTGAAGCGCCTCGGACAAAAGCGCCTTTTTTACTGAAAAGACTTGAAGATCTTAACAAAAGACAAACACACACCTAAAGGACACGTTTGACCCAGAGCCGTTTGGTACAACATCCAGCAAATAATCAACAATAACACAGGTTTTATCGTGAAGTGAAGACAAAAAAATCCAGTATGTAAAGAGGAAAAAGGTTTGATTATATTCAGAATTACAAATACAAGGTTAATGAGTTGAGATTTCCACCCAGCAAACATACAACCAACAGAGTCCAACAAAATAATTTAATCTGTATTTAACCTTATAATTGAATCTATATATAACCGTTTGCTATAATATTCACATTGATGAGCATTTTAATATCAATATAAGTGGGAAAATAAGACAGCTTTCAAAGTTTATTTTCTCTTAAAACACATGAGTGCCAGAAAAAAATGATTGGTCGATCAGATGCCAAGTGAAGTGTTGCCCAAGTGGGAAAATAAGACAGCTTTTAAAGTTTATTTTCTCTTAAAACACATGAGTGCCAGAAAAAAATGATTGGTAGATCAGACGCCAAGTGAAGTGTTGCATTAAACTTGTACATATGCTAATTCAGACGCCCTAACGAATCACAATTTACTGCCATTAAAATTTAAGCTAATGCTAGTTAGCTTTGCGTTAGTTGCCGCTGAATATCAAGACAGCAAAAGAAATGCTTCATAAATTAGTATTATTAGCTCTTAATTATACATTTATTACCATACGCAAAACAGCTTTAAAATTAGACTCGTCATTTTGTTAACTTAGACGTTATTACAACCAACTATTGAATATGGCTAACTTTAAGCTGTTAAAATGTTAAAAGTCTCTTTCATTCTCACTGATTCTTCACTTCTCTGTTTTGGGGGGGTCACTTCTGCTCCTTTCAGCTTCTTTCTTTAAAATACTACAATGTCATGAATAACAAAAAAAGTAATTGTTATCTTTTTCTACAAACTAATTATGATTACCTGCCATTAATAATTATAATGAAAGTGTGTTTAAAGATAGGGCGTTTTGTAACTTTACTATCAAAGTTTTTCATTATCTTACCTTAAAACCTCTTCTTCTGATGTCCTCTGAAAATGAGCTGAAGGTTACGGTTAGGTTAGGTTGTGGTCTGTTGTTTTATTGAGGGACACAAACAGAACTTTGCCTTGTTTGTCCTCAAGTTTAAAACAGCCAATCCAGAGTCAAAATAATCTCATCACCACAAGGGGGCGACAGCGTCCACCAGTAAAAATACTTTAATAATGCAAAGTGTCTTCAGGCACAGAAATACAAAACATAAAATACAGTTCTCACATAATTTAGCACTAGAGGCTGTTAATAGTAGTTTAAAATGATTTTGCCTTGATCAACTATGACATGATAAGGTTAGAAAGTTTTATTACCTGTTACATTATTATAATATCCATTGAATATTGTTAAACATCTCATGTCTGTGTGCATGTCTTATTATGTATTATAATATGTAATTATATCATCAGTATGATTAAAATCAAGGCCAAATTACCTAGATGTACAAATATTAGATTGTTCAAATGGTAAACAGGGATAGATACCATGAACAGTACAGTGAATCTCTGACTTCTTTAAGTTATTTTGTGTGTGAGTGTTTCCTGAGAAGGTGGGCAGACTTTAGAAATAAAGTTTCTGAGCTGACGTTAAGTGTTTGATGTGACTAACAGCAGGGAGTTTGTGGTTGGTGGTTGATTGATGCATTTGGTGGCGAGAGAAACAAAGAGAACACAAGCAACTGTCCTTGAAAACATCTACTGGAACAACTGGTTGCCAAGCGTCTGAAAGGATTATACAAGTGCAACCTTTACCAGCAGTGTCTTTCACATATGACATTACCCTGAAGAGGAAATTGAGGTGGCAGCCTTGTCTTTCACTCACACCCTTTTCAAATGATGTGGAAATTGATTAGTTGATGGCGCAGATTAGAGGAAAGGTTTTTGACGCAGGTTAACAGAATGTCACATCTTAATTGCATGTGTTCTTCCCTGTTTGACAATGCATACTCACTCTCACAGGCCAGGTGCACCATATGGAGATCAAAGGATTGGAATTAATCACATGAAATCCTCCATGAAAGAACAACTCTGGACAGTATTAAGAAGAATTAAGTGGATGATTAGGCAAACTGTGTTATACAGTATATTGATCATATTGTGGACAAACCAAAGATAGCATTTTATTAAATAGAAGACACACAATATTACAACACTTAGCCTCATCTGTACAGTCTGAAATCTTTCCACTTTTTATGTTAACTGTATTCTAAATTAATTCATCGTAAGCCAGTTGATCTTTCTCTACCACTGAACAGGTTGATGAACCACCTCAAATTAAAGAACCCACTCAATACAATTTTAGCTTTAATTAGAATAAAAATGATTTTATTTTGTTAATTGATTCAACTTATAAAGGTGTCTAAAATGATCAGTCCTATTATACTGTGAGTTGCCACATTGGCTGAATCCCTCTAAATGCTGTGTTATAAGGTAAAACATGTTCTAATTTAGACAAACTCAGTGTGAAGTTATTGACGGAGACACACTGAGATGGTGTGGTTTCTATTAATTAGGGGCCATCATCTGACACTTGGGCTTGTTCATATATGATGTTTGATGGTTATAATGTCAATTTCTCTCGAGCATAGTTGGAGTCTCTCAGTGGATAGATAACACGATACAAATAAAAGAGACTCGTCAAATTATAGTTTAATTAATTTAACAAGCTAACAAAATAAATATACAAATCACACAATGTGTGATACTGATCTGGCTTCATATAGCTGGCTGGTAGCAACTACCAAGGCATATAACACTATGACAATAGCATCAAAATCCTACAGATTTAGATGCAGAAATTCACAGAATCGATTTAATCTTATTTTCTTTTCACAATATCAGTGCATTTAAATGAGAACAAGCAGAATATTATGCATACATTAGACTGCAGGAAGACTGTGGCTGAAGCTGAGGTGTTCATCAGTCGTCAAAGTCTGGGATGTCGTCATAGGAGTAGCCATGGTAGCCCTTCGATGCATAGTAAGCTATTCGTAGGTGGTAAATTCCAGGCAGGAAGACGAGGATCCCGATGATAAGGACAGGAATGGTTCGGTCTGTGTGCTGAAAGAGGGAAAACATTCATTTTATTCAAGATAAATAAATTCTTCAACTGTGCACTGCTGTAAAACTCTGTACTCACAGTGACTCCAAAGTATCCAGCCAGGAGAAGGGCGCCGATGATGATTAACAGAGAGCCGATTAAGAAGAGGACTGCAGCCAGTGCTATGGCTTTGTATGGGACTTTGGGTGGGCTCTTTTTGAACTGCAGAGGAGGAGAAATATTTAATTAAAAACACTTTTCTCTGACACAGCAGGCTTTCTGTGGTGGTGCCTGTTTTCCCACTCGTACTGAAAATCAGTCTGGCTCACATACTCATGTACTTGAACTTCTTGGAACAGTGACAGTCTGTGACTGACTGACAGATACTTGACATCAAAGGGAGCTGACGACATGAGCCATGAAACTGTGATTGTTACATTCTGTGTTTGAAGATGTAATTGTGTTGGTTCTGCATCACTTTCCTTGTGACTCAATGCTGTTGTGAACATTCACCACATTGTCATGACAAAACATTTGTGTTGTTTCAATTATACCTATTTTATACATTATAAGTCACTTCATTAATCGAGCTGAGTATTATTCAGCCCATGACTTAGATCAATTCTTCTGTGCCTCTATAGAAGCTTTTTCAAGTGTGAGAAAATAAGCCTGATGATGACATGAGGGTTAGGCATAAAGTCTGAAAGGAGTGGGCATTCACCCGAAAGAAAGACATATGTCAAGCTGCATTGTGGGAAATATACAAAAGACTTGTGCCAAGTTGCACTGTGGGAAATGTTTTCAGAGCTTGACCCAGATTTCAGCATCTGCCACTATTCTTTTTAAAATATGTTTCTCAAAAATCCTTAACTGGTATAAAGGTGTAAAACTAAATCATTACATTGTGTTTTAATCTAGTCAAGTCCATAATCAACATTAAAAAGTGAATGAACTTTCACATACATATATTTGACTTTCACTCTATAATCACAATAATGCATACTAATTGACTTTGCTTTCCTTCCCCTTGTAATGGAGACCCTCTCCTCATCCAACACAGATCATTTAGCTGCAGTTAAACCAAATGTTGGAGCTTTTAGCAGATTAGCTTCAGGAACATTACACAGTCGCAGTCTTACCTGTAAATCTATGTATCCGTCATCATCAGTGGCTAACCTGGAGTACCTAACTTTACTGTTAGGAGTCCCGTTAGAAACAACGTTACGAGCTGGCATCTTCTTCTCAGGAGCTTTGCTAACTGTTAGTTTTCAGAGTTTCAATGAGGAAGAAGCAGCTACAGAATCATTACAGACACGACAGCCATGATCCGGATCACTCACAAGATAAAGTAGAGTAAAATATAACACCAGATCCGATGTAAGATCGATACTGTTATTTAAAATAAGTTCCGAGAGGAGGTTACAGCGAGGTGTTGTCTGTTTATTATCCTCTAACAACGAACTTCCGTGTTTTCGAAATGGTCTGTAACGCGCTTGCGCAAAGCGATGCGTCATCATGGATGCCGTAAAAAAAGCTTTAAAATATAATTTCAAGTTCAAAATCGCTTTAACAGAAATATATAAAATCAAAGTTGTCAAATCTACTTTATTATGAGGAATTGTTTTATTTATAGTGGCATGCACCGCTCGGTGTCTACCACAAGAGGGCGCTGCTGTGTTTAATTAAAACGAGCAGGTGACCACAGTGAGAATTCATCTCTTTGTGTGGAGGTTCATTTCCTGAGCTGTTCTCTCAGGTCAGTTTAATAATCACACTGTGTTCTCAGGAGATAAAGTTTCTGCCCAGGCTGCAGATTTTTTTTAAATTAAATTTCATGTAACAGAAGTTGAGACACACTGACAGTCTTCCTCTGAAGGTTGTTTTTAACCACTGATACAATCTTGGATATCACACACAATAATTATTTCACATCCATGTATAGATTTTTTTTTTCAAAACAAATCACGTGAGCATCAGCTATGATGAGTACAAGATGAAAATCAAATGTAATTATTTCTTTACCAAAATGACACATTAAGCTGTTTGATTTCCATTATCCATCCATCCACCTTCTGTTGTTTGTGTGTGTCACGTTATCTCTGCCAGATATTGTCATCTCTCTGGTCATGCACGGCAATAACCTGGGCCCGTGAATGACCGTGAAACAGAAAAAAACACACAAAAAAATACCATTTGCTGACAATCCCCCCAACATGAATAATTAAAGCTGTCATGGTGTCTTTTTTTTCTCCCTGTTTTTTAAATTGTGTTTTTCCACATTCCCCTGCTGGTCTGTGGAAAATTGGACTGTCACATGGACAAATATAGACTCTCCTGTAGGCAGACCTCAGATATCTGCCTGACCCTGAAGCCACACAACAGTGGATGATTGTGACTATAGCTTTGTGACAGAGCCATGCACGATACAGTCAAGGATATATGTCTACAGGTTGCAAATATTCCAGAAATGCACTGTTCCTTTCAAGAGCAGTAATAATAAAGGAATTGTATATTCTTATGAGATGTGCTCACAGCATCAATAATATGCCCTTTTAAAATATGTGTTGGCAGAGAATGAGTCTCGAGTGATCATTACACTCAGTGACCTTGACTGCAAGTCACGTTGTTGTAGTTTAAGGCCATACTGTTGTTCTCTGGGGGGTTTTAAGCCCTAAAATCATTCTTTCCTCTTTCATATTTCTGTTGTTTTCCCACCTTGCTTTATGCCACACGGTGTGTTCTCTCTAGGTGTTCAATTTTATCATGCATATTTACAAATATATCCAAGCCTCTGCATTAATAATCTCTGTAAATCTGCCCTGGATACAACTGGATTTCATTTTTGATTGAGGGGGATTAAACAAAGATATTTTTTCTTTTGCTGGCCACTTTGAATCAGTATTGGAAATTGCAGTACACGAATACGCTTTAGTCCATGAGAAAGCCATCACACAAGCCACCTGAAATAAGTGATGGTGCAGACATTTTTCATGTGCATGCTGCCATCTTCACTGTATCAGTTACTGACAATAAGACAGGTAAACTTTGCCCTTTGCTTCATTAATGTTGCCAGTTTCCGTACTCACTTCTCACTGCGCTGTGTGACCACATGTTGGCTGGACTCATTAACCAACATCAACACTGCGTCACTGGTGCCTATTCCTCTGTACAGCAAACGCTTCCCTCTTATCTGTCCCATCTCCTCACTTGGATGTACCTATAATCAAGGTCACTGCACAAGCCGCTCGCCCTTCCTCTGTCTGAATGTAGAAACATGGTTTTTAATTTGTCTGCGCTTCAGCCTTGAAACAATCTACAACAGCGGATAAATCTGTTTTTTTACCTTCATAAATTCAAAAAGCATGGGCCCGCTGACGGAGCAATCTGACTGTCGGTAACCCTGCTGCCCTTTTTCGTTTTCAGACATTAAGTCATGTATTGTCTAGTTTGTCATACATGTGGGTTTTAGGTATTTCAATTCAATTCTCCTGTGATACCTTGGTGCAATGAACTTCACAATATGATAACAATTGCTGCTGAAGTGGCATCTGCAGTTGTGATTAATTAATCAGATGATAGGCAAGACTGTCACCGGTCAGAGGGGGGCAGAGTGTGTTGTCATGTTAGATAATCCCTGCCTCGAGACCATAATGCCTGCACAGAAGAGCATCAGAACAGCTGGGCACACTGAGCCCTCAGGGTGTGTGTGTGTGTGAGTTTGTGTGGTAAGAAGACAGCAGCAGCACCCCCCCTCTTACAACCCATGGGTATGACACTGAACAGTAAGAGAGCAGCATTTAGGCCATAATTAGAGTCCTGTTCAGAGTGGAGTTCTGTCTGCTCAGATAATTAGGTCTGTCTTCATTACAGCGGTTGCAGATAGCACCACAGCCAGAGCCCAATAAAAGGCTGAACCATTATACCACTTGAACATCCTGCAATCTCCCCGTGGCTCAGCCTTTTTACTTTTAAACCCTCTGGGTTTCAGAAATGATCAAATGTGGCACGTGGGTGGTGCACAGGTGCCACTGAGCAACCAGCTTTTCAAAATTAGGAATATGTTCACACAGTCTAATATAGTTCCTTTATTTTTAAGCTCATCCAGACACATTGTGCTTTGCTCCTGTTTGTTCTCATATGTTGAATATTTGATGAATAGTAATATGTATGTAGGTGAAATGCAGGTATGGATAAAGACTTTCTCTATGTTTGTATTATTAGCCCAGCTGGAGGCATGTCTCAGTGGATGGCGATGACTGAACTGTCAGTAACAATGGGGTGGATCGCCTGGAAGTTCTACATGGTCCTCAGAGGTTAAAACCCTTTGATCCTCTGACTTTTCCTCCCTATGCCTCCAGCAGGTCAAAGCTTTCTCTTGTTCAGTGGAATGTCTCAACATCTTCTGAATCCTTCATGGTTCCCAGATGATGAATGCTGATGATGATCTCTTGACTTTTCCTCTAGCACCACCATGATGTTGACAATTTCAGATATAAATGAAATGTTCCAACAACTATTAATTGGACTGTGATGAAAATTGGTGCAGACGTTCATGTTCCCCACAGGATAAATTGCAACAATTCTGGTCATCCCTTGACTTGACATCTCGCATCTTATCATCAGGTCAAAGTTACAATTTGCCCAGTGTCTCATACAGGATGGCTGAAGTAAGCGATGGTAATATGTCTTGTACATTGATCAGTCAGGTATTTTTCTCTATTTAATCTGCGTTTCAGTTGCGAGGCTCAGGTTAGCTGTGTTTTTGTGTGGGAGGACAGTCGACTGCTGCAGGACACTCTACATGAGAAGCTTCATCAACGATGACGACGTCGTTCACCTTTATTTCACAATGTCAACTTGGTTTTTTTCCTCCAGTTTATGAAAAAAGCCCAACCGCAGCGGTTCAGTGACTTTGAGAATATGACTACAACATGACGCATAAAGTAACTGTTTCCATTTAGAATTTGTGTGTGAAATGGAAGCATTTTAAATCAGTTTTCTTCGAAAGATATATAACATTTCACAGTTGCACAAACAAATCAGTAGCCTGCAGCATCATGTTAACTGTTTGCATTTACCTGGTTGAAATCTGCACCAGTTACTTTTCCTTTTTTGGGGATTTTGTCAAAGTCAGAGCCAGGAGGGTGGAAATCATTTGATGTGCAATTAAGGAGAATGTCGCTGCAAATGCCAACATTAGTGTGTGAATGCTTGGCTCAGGTTTGTTGTCTCCATGATGGGAAATGTTTCTTCCAGTGCAGAGATATTGATTTCAGTATCTTTCAAACTCAGCAGCCGGCCTCGCTGCATGGGCGCCTCAGACAGGTAATTGCTTTTCCAACAGGTCTTAGATAGCATTATGGACCCTAACAAGAAGCAAAATAGCAAAAAGGAAACATATGTGTATCATTTCACTGCCTGGTTATTTTGTAATTGTTCTAAGCATGGGTTTCACTGACTTGTTGTTTTTTATGCAGACATAATAAAAGAATAATTGATGTGTAACTGTTGCACTAAATACTTACTTAGAAAGCATTCTGTCTGTGTCCGGGAAACGTGTGCACAATAATGACATGTATTCTCTGTAAATGTTATGATAATTGTAGCCTAAATTACTCTGAAAATAGCTTTTTCAATTTTAAAGACTTCCATTTGTGACATTTGCTTTTATTAAATGGTCAATTTATTGTGCACAAAAATGTTGCCTTGCACACTCTTATTTGCAGATTTGATTGTACTTTTGGAGAGTTCAGAAGTGTGCTTGTGATTTTGCTTTTGACAACATGAAGTGCTCTCATCCCCAGGATACAACAGCAGGTACAAAGACACATAGTGTTGCAGGATGAAAGTCTCGTCATCGATTGAGCCGAGAAGCTGTACTTTAAACAGTCAAATGTTTACTTCACAGAAGGGTTTAACATCTCACACTGTGAGCAGCCCCAGGTAAAGCATTCAAATCTGGACCCGACTGGAAAACAAAGAATACAGCCACTGGATAAACAGAGGATTTGTCCACAGTGGGGAAAAAAAAGGAATCAGTCCATAATAAAATCAATGCTCTGTTTCCACTCATGTGTTCTGTGTGGATGTGTGGATGTGTCTGTTTCTGCTTCATCTCTTCATCATAGCTTAATTGAAAAAAGGGGGAAAAAAAGAAAAAAAGTGCAGGCGTAATAGTGTGAATAATATAGTACCTGGTGAAACTGCAGTTCCAGATAATGTACAATTGACTGTTATGCCTGAGGCATTAACAAATGTGTATTGACTGAGTTGTGCAACAGATAGACCAGAGTCTTACAGGCTATAAATAAACAGACATACTGCACATGCTTTGTATGTTTGTGTGCATGAGCTTTTAATTCTGTTTAAAAGACAAAGACCCAAGAGAAAAGGTAAAACTATATAGTTTCCATATATATTATATAATACCATATAGTAGAAACAATCATCTTTACTATTCATGTCAAATGATACATGCTATGTTTAAATTTTGTTTTTAGGTCTGTTGATGAGATAAAGAGGTAAAGCTTTAGATTACAGCCAGTAAACACTGTAATTATTCAGGGGGTCTGAATTCTTACTAGGTAATAACTTTGTCCTGAAGAGGGATGTAGAAAACAATAAGACTGTATTTAAATGACATAGTTAGTGATTTAGTATTGTTACTGAAATGCAGAAAAGGGGGCAACACAGTAAATATTTTGGGAGCTTATTTTGATAAAAGTTCATAAATATGGAAATAATATAAATTATTGTTCCTGCTGGAGGATGAACCTGAGAAGAAGAATCCTTTAGTAAAAATAGAAATCTATGTTTTCTTAATGATATTATGATGATGAAAATGTGACGTCCTCTCTTATTATCTGACCATAATTCATAAAGAGTCAAACACATATACTTACACTCACAAACAAATGAATTCACAGAGGAGCCAAACAAACATCACACAGTATAAAGAGCACTGAGCTGTTCATTGACTCAACAATGACAGGTCCATGTTTAGTGTGATTTTTTTAAAAGCAAGCATGAGTAATTCCTGCTGAGATAATGGACATTGTTCTAAGTGATATCTGTGAGAAAGCGCCTTATAAATCTGGAGCATGAGGCTGCAAAATAAATCTTGTTTCCATCGCTTCCTTTATGTCACAGTGTAATTTTTAAAAACTAAAATAGAACAAACTTTTGCACTTTGTCCTCTTGCAGGTCGACATGCTGACAGAAAGGTGAGTGACGCTGTGGGGTGAAACATTTGTGAATGAAAGTCTGGCTGGACCGTGACTGGTGCTGATGACGCACGGGGAGTGATGCTGGAGGGGGGTGATGTGAGGATGAGGATGAGGATGGTCGGGTGGTGGTGGGGATACACGGAGGAGGGGGGAGAGAGAAGAGAAAGCGGTGAGTCACTTGGTGCTCATCACCATGTGAGGAGGACTTGGAGCACCTGAAGGACGAGCCTTCACACCGGCTGGAGGAGAGGAGTCTCCGGGCTGAGCGCACTTCTCTCCCTCCCCGCTCCCGCTGCGAGTCGGCGATCACAGCCGAGGTTCAGCCCGACACGACGGGCTCAAAGTTAGGTGAGTGACTGAAAATCTCATTTCAAGCATCCAAGTGCAGAGTTTCTGATTATTTCTTGATGCGTTTGTTCCTTTTCTGATTTCATTATTTCTGATCGCATGGAAAATATATTTCTTAGAATTTAGACTAATCATCTAATCATGAATCGTGCAGAAGCAGTCACATATAATGTTTTAATTCATGGTAATTTTAGTTTATTTTTCATTCAAGTCATTGCACATGTTATGTATCTCATCAACAGCTCATGAATATCTTTAATTATCTTTCCAATCTGCTGGAGTTCCCTGTCTAAAATAATTAGGCTGGGTCTCACTATAAATAGTTCAATCACATGATGCTATTTCTGTTGTTTTTAAATGATCTCCTTTCTCTCAATCTCTTAAATTTCAGTCTTAAGCATGATGAGGTTTCTGTATGTGCTGATATCACTTGTTGTAAGTGTGTGTAGAGATATGTACTATAAGGGCTCCACTGAGCATCACACTCCCACAAGTCTCTGTCATTTCATTAAGGCAGATATCACTTTGTGCTAGGTGTCACCTGGGCTCCTGCTCAGTGGCCTGATGTTGTAGAGCTGGGAATTACCCAGCAGACCAGTGAGGAGGTTGAGATTACATCTGAGCCAGGATAGGTGTTTACTCCTGACCAATTACAATACCTGCAGACATGGAGAGGCTGCGTGTCTCCAGCTGTCCTCGACATTACTGTGGATTCCTGTCCAAGCCTCAGCAGCAGGTGCATGTCAACCTCTTTAGCACGTTGTTGTGTGTCTGCCGGGAAACCAGCCAGGACCACAAAGATTTGTAGATGATTCTGTGGTGGAGAAACTTGCTTGTACTTTTCTATAAAGAACACAAAGGCAAATAATCACCTGCCCTTGAGCAAAGCAGCTAACCTCCAGCTGCTTCCTTATGGAGTTGGTCACTGGTTTGGGGTGACCCTTCATCACGCCTGCTCTTTGTCTGAGCAACACCCACTGTAGCTGTATTACTCTGTATGAATATAATAACAGATCAGTGCTGGAAAAGAGCCTAACCAGCGTGCATTAATTTACTGCATCCGTGTGCATGTGCAAATGAAATCCCATACTTGTCAAACTCAAAGTGCAGTTCAGTGAAATCAACAGGTCATTTTATGAGCAGCCCGTTATATAAGCTTGTCAGTTTTAATTTATCTCAAAATTAATAGTTTCAATCATGAGTTTGAGGCTTGTGATTATAAAGTGCGACTTGAATGAATTAATCAAATCAGGTTTGTCAGGCTTATTGGAAATCTTCCCAACATTTAATTGGCTCAAGTCTTCAAGACAGAAAGAGGACAGTCTTTCTTCTAGTTTGAGTGATTTTTTCTCTGGCAAAAATGAAATAAACATGATGATTAGTAATCACATCAACCCTTAGTCCCATACTCTTAAATTTTAACTCTTAATTTTTAACCTAATAAAGTCACTGAGCTGTCATAAACGTCATATCCACTTTATTACTGGTACTGACATAAACATCTGTTGTGTAAATGCTGCAGAACTGACCTGAAGCTCCTCTGCTAAGAGAGAATAAACAGAGAAGAATCCTGACTGAGTGGATCCTGTCAATATGACTGAACCTGTCTTACAGTAAATCCATCAAAGCTAATTTTCTTATTTCATTGTAACTCAGTATGTTTAATATTTTAATGCAGCAGGGACACTTAATATTTTAAGCGGAGGTAACTTAATCTTTCCTACAGTGCAAAATGATGACGGTGTAATGAGCTCCTTCAATCCTCCTGTGGATAAACATCTAACTCTCACTTTCATAATTACCTTAGAGGCACCACCTCCACCTCCTTCCTCTCCTCGAGTGGGTGGGTGAAGCTCTCAGGTGCTGCATTGTGATGGCTGCTGAATGCAGGCTTTTTGCCGCACCGTGCCAGCGCAGAAGCCAAGAACTCTAGAGTCTATCATGTTAAACAGCTGTACATCTGGAGTGAAGCAGGGGTTTGTGGGGCGTAGAGGAAAAGGTCAGCCAGTGGTTACAGTTTTTCTCAGTTGCTTTGGTGTATTTCTCACATCACTATTAACATTTGCATAACAGTTAGTGCATTTCTCAAAACAATTAGTACAAACTGCAAAACCTAGTTGATAACCTGCAAAAGTGCCTCACTTGCTCAAAATGGATTGTTCATTCCTCAAACGCAAGTATTCATAAAAGTGTCAGTGTCATCAAAATGAAAAGTCCCAACACCATTGTTTATGAACAAGACAGTCAAATGGCTTAGTCATGTTGTCATTATGACAGTTTGCTCTGGAAGTGTTTTCAAATGCAAAAAGTCAGATCTTGATGACACCACCTGAAAATGCTCAAGACAGCACTATACACTGTTTGCACAGCCATTTGAAAACTACAGTAAAGTTACACATTACTGTATTTAGTGAGGTCACTGAGAACAACACACTGAATACATATTTCACATTTTTACTGCATATGCACTTTGCAATTCTAATTTGTTCAAAGCATTGTGCAAAAGAAAAATACACACGTATTTACAACAAACATGAGAAACAGCCTTTGGGTAGAGCTGCGCACAACTGTAAGCAATACTGCAGTACATATTGAAACTGAACATACAACATACACGGTAATGCAAATCATTCAAGCACATGCTGCAAACCACTGTCTGACCAGATCTGAGTGGTGAAAACGCGCATTACCCCAAACAACAACAAACGTGTTCAGATGGTCTCCAGTTAGACCCCTCTCATTCTCAGGGATTATGTCCCTGGAAAGAGTGTCTAAAACAGTCAGCAGATGTTGTGTGTTTATGGACCAAGATGGGGGAGATGAGTGAGGACGCCATTTTCTGAGATGGCTGCACACAGTGTAACATTCCCTCCTCGTTGGCCTGGGACATCTGTGGTTGCTCTCTGTCCAATGCAGTCCCTTCCACACTGTCTACCTTTTGCCAGATTGAAACCCACCTCAGGAATAAAATGATAAAGAAATGTGTCAAATTTGCTTGACAGATGACAACTAGTTCAACATTTTTGTATGTAAGGACTCAAGCAATGAAATGAGGACTATTAGTTTTATAGGGAATGACTATTCAGCCTTTTACAGTTTTTTTCAGTTGCTTTGGTGCATTTCTCTGATCAGAATTAAAATTCTCTTAACTGTTAGTTCAACCTCCACAACATTTAGTCATTTGTGCACATCATAGTGGCAGTTTCTCATTCTTTCCAACAAATTGCAAATCCTTTGGACATGCATCAATTGCTTTCATACAATTCTCTGCTGTTTTTTAACATTATCATTTGCTTATGTCATGTCAGTCAAAATTAATTATACTAATGAATGCTGAATAGTCATTCCCTATTAAACTAATAGTCCTCATTTCATTGCTTGAGTCATTACATACAAAAATGTTGAGCTAGTTGTCAAAATCTGTCAAGCAAATTTGACACATTTCTTTATCATTTTATTCCTGAGGCGGGTTTCAATCTGGCAAAAGGTAGACAGTATGGAAGGGATTGAATTGGACAGAGAGCAACCACAGATGTCCCAGGCTGACGAGGAGGGAATGTTACACTATGTGCAGCCATCTCTGAAAATGGTGTCCTCACTCATATCCCCCATCTTGGTCCATACAACACACAACATCTGCAGACTGTTTTAGACTCTCTTTCCAGGGACATAATCCCTGAGAATGAGAGGGGTCTAACTGGAGACCATCTGAACAAGTATGTTGTTGTTTGGGATAATGTGCGTTTTCACCACTCAGATCTGGTCAGACAGTGGTTTGCAGCATGTGCTTGAATGATTTGCAGTACTGTGTATGTTGTATGTTCAGTTCCAATATGTACTGCAGTATTGCTTACAGTTGTGCGCAGCTTTACCCAAAGGCAGTTTCTCATGTTTGTTGTAAATACATCTGTATTTTTCTTTTGCACAATGCTTTGAACAAATTAGAATTGCAAAGAGCATACGTAGTAAAAATGTGAAACATACGTATTCGGTGTGTTGTTATCAGTTACCTCACTAAATACAGTAATGTGTAACTTTACTGTAGTTTTCAAATGGCTGTGCAAACAGTGTATAGTGCTGTCTTGAGCATTTTCAGGTAGTGTCACCAAGATCTGACTTTTTGCATTTGAAAACACTTCCAGAGCAAACTGTCATAATGAAAACACGACTAAGCCATTTGACTGTCTTGTTCATAAACAATGGTGTTGGGACTTTTCATTTTGTTGACACTGACACATTCATTGACATGAATACTTGTGTTTGAGGAATGAACAATCCATTTTGAGCAAGTGAGGCACTTTTGCAGGTTATCAACTAGGTTTTGCAGTTTGTACTAATTGTTTTGAGAAATGCACTAACTGTTGTGCAAATGTTAATAGTGATGTGAGAAATGCACCAAAGCGACTGAGAAAAACTATAATAAGTATAATTCATTTTGACTGACATGACATAAGCAAATGATAATGTTGAAAAACAGCAGAGAATTGTATGAAAGCAATTGATGCATGTCCAAAGGATTTGCAATTTGTTGGAAAGAATGAGAAACTGCTACTATGATGTGCACAAATGACTAAATGTTGTGGAGGTTGAACTAACAGTTATGAGAACTTTAATTCTGAGAGGGAGGGGAGGGGGTGAAGACTTGAGGGGACTGCATAATGCCTTCATCCTCACCTTTGTTATTGGGAAAGCCACGGAGCAGATAGATAGATAGATAGATAGATAGATAGATAGATAGATAGATAGACAGACAGACAGACAGACAGATAGATAGATAGATAGATAGATAGATAGATAGATAGATAGATAGATAGATAGATAGATAGATAGAAGAATAGAAGAAACACAGTCAGTAGAAAAGAGGGCTGGATGAACTTTTAATTTTGTCTCAAATAAAGCAGCTTAACAAAATCCTAAAATCGTCAACATGGGCGCACTACTTTTACGAGTCCCATCTAATCTATATTTAGTTAAGGAACATCCACATTACAAATGTCAGTAATCTGCACAGACCAGATTAATCTCACATCTGTCAAAGTGGAGGAGTTTTTACGTGGTACCAAGACATTGTTTTGCAGTCAAAGGACAGAACATTGAAAAATGAAATTAATTCCAAGCACCAGAGCCGAAGGGAGCGACTCAGGCAGCTCTGCACCATAACATCACTTTGAAAGACAGCTACATTTCCCCTTTTGCTTATCGTGTAGAGGTAAATAGCCACAATGGAAAGAGCCTAATATTCTGGTGTGACAATAAAATGATTGAGTTTGTTAGTTTATATGAAATGAGATTGCAAGTACTACAAAAAACATAATAACAATTATAAATCTTAAGGGAACAGTACAACATTTTTGAAAATATGCTTGTTCACTCTCATGGTGGGAGTTAGATGAGAAGGTAGATTCCACACTCATGTCTGTACATTACCTATTGTTAACTGCTAAATTAACTGTCTAATAACTAATTAGTCAGGTCAAATGTTTGCATAGCACATTTCATAAACAGGTAAACCCACTGGCTTCACAGTAAAACATAGAAAACCTTCAACAAATAACATAGAAAATACATAAAACTATCAAAAGTCTGAGAGAGAGACAGTGTCTGAAAACTGCTTTTAAAAGATGTTTTTACAGTTGCAGCAGATCTCAGACGGTTTGTTCCAGAGAAAATAAGCACAGTGGCTAAATGCGCCTTCAATTAGTTTAGTTTTAATTCTGATATTAGGAAGACACATGCATGATGATCTGAGGAATCTGAAGCCAAACCATTGTGACCCAGCAGTAATAAAGTGAATCAGTCCTATACTGTAGCAGCAGCTGGTTTCAGTCCAGGTGTCATGTTTGCGTTCTGGGTGAGCTGGAGTCTACCTGTTTGCCTGTTGTCTTTTACAGTAATCTAATCTGCTGGAGATTAATGCATGGAGCAATTTTTTAGACTCAGACTTGGACTAGAAGCTCCTAAGTTTGGAAACGTTTCAGTAATGACAGCCAGGTTTCTGACTCTGCTCACTGTGCTTTGGAGAAAAAAATGATTACATGGATTTAATCTGACTCTGAGTCTGATCCTGACGTCATATTTTTGTGCCTGGTTTCGTTTTTTCTTTAAGTTGTTCAGTTCTTCATCAGGATCTTTTTAACATCCATACTTTCCCTCCATTTCTCCAAGGAGCTTTTGGTTTTCCTGTGGGCTCTTTAGTTCTGTTGGTGCTGTCCATGATTGGACTTGGAAAAGAGCTCAAGTTGTCTATCATCTGATCACATGATAACATGGTGGGCTTTGTGTATTCATAAATAAACATGTCTGAAGTATTGTCATGAAGAAATTGCTTCCTTATGAGTTTGACTACATGTTATGTCTAGGTACACGGTCATATTAAAAAAGATGCCAAAATCCAGAATGGAAGGTAATGTTACATCTTTTATAGAGATCCAATCTTTATGTTAAACTAAACTAATTAGCTTCTGGATGTGGCTTTATATTTTATGCATAAACACGAGTGTTCAATCACAAGCGAATTAGCATATGTCAAAATACTCCTCTGAAAGCATTCAGCAGTAAAGGCTCAATATTATGACACTTGAATGCACACACGTCAATTAATGTCAAACTGTAACAGCATATTGCTTTGACCTCTACCTATATAGAGGTCGCAGTGTGATATTGATTTGTTTAGAGGAAGGATAAGGAGTGAGATCAGTCCTGCGTCGGTCGACTGAAGGTGCACGACAAAATGGCAAAAATACACACATGCACATTGTGAGCGAGGCTGTTGCATTGTTGAATCTGCAGCTGTATCAGCAACTGATCGGCCCTGATATCAGTTTCTTTATTCCTCACCCTCACATTGTGTTTAGTCATTAAGCGGGAGATGGTCACATTGATCTGACAGCTACTGCGGCTCAGACGTCGTCTCTCGCCCACAGTCTTGATAGATCTGAGCCGTGGTAACACAGAGAAGAAAAAACAAAACCCTGCAGAATGAAACAATAGACAAAACAAGGATGAATGTTTTTGTGTTAGACTGTATGTGATGAATGAGTCAGTTCTCTCAAAGCAGATTCTTCTGTCTGTCTTTTCAGAGGCGCTGGGAGCTGTTGAATCCTGTTGTCACACTGAAGCTGAATCTGCATTCAACAGGAAGAGTCTGGACTACTGCTCACCCACCATCTTACCCAGAAAATTGCAGTTCTTGGTTCAGAGAACATGCAAACATTTTTCTAGATGTGTATACACACACACACCTCTCTGTCCCATCTGTAATGCATTTCTAACTGTGTTTTCATGCTGCATAATAACAGTCGGTTTTAACATCAGTAACATTTTCAAGATGGATTACGTGATTTCAGCGCAGTAGGTTCCTTCTGCATATATTATATTCTCTCTCTGTGTTTCTGCATCCTGTTTTATTTTTCTTGATGCTTTGCCAACGTAATGGCTCATTTGCTCAAGGCATCATCATTCAAATTATGTTTTGACAAGACAGACTTAATGTGATCATTACTCTAATGGCTTTTATGAGAATGCCCTGATGTCCCTTTTCTTCTGTAGTCAACTTAAATAGGTGTGTGCTTCAGTCGACCCTTGCTGCTCAGGACAGTGTCAAGCATCAGCCTTGTACTGGAACTGATGGTTCCTGTGCTGGACAATATGACCCCAGCTCCTCTGACGCAGAACTGCTCCAACTGCAGCCAGGTCTTGGTCCCAGAGCTCAACGTGGTCAAGGCCGTGGTTTTGGGCCTGGTGCTCGGTGGTTTCATTGTGTTTGGAATTGTGGGAAACATCCTGGTAATCCTCTCAGTAGTCTGTAATCGACACCTGCGGACAGTCACGCATTATTTCATAGTCAATCTGGCGGTGGCAGATTTGCTGCTGAGCTCCACTGTCCTACCCTTCTCTGCCATTTTTGAGATTGTGGATCGTTGGGTGTTTGGACGAGCCTTCTGTAATGTTTGGGCAGCTGTGGATGTGCTCTGTTGCACTGCCTCCATCATGAGCCTCTGCGTGATCTCTGTCGACCGCTACATTGGAGTCAGTTACCCTCTGCGTTACCCAACCATAATGACCAAACGCAGGGCTCTTCTGGCTGTGATGCTGCTGTGGATGCTGTCCCTCATCATATCTATCGGACCTTTGTTTGGCTGGAAAGAGCCGGCACCTGAGGACGAGTCCATTTGCAAGATCACAGAGGAGCCGGGCTACGCCATCTTCTCTGCTGTGGGCTCTTTCTACCTCCCTCTGGCCATCATCCTGGCCATGTACTGCAGGGTCTATGTGGTGGCCCACAGGGAGAGCCAGGGCCTGAGGGAGGGCCACAAGACGGAGAAGTCAGACTCAGAGCGGGTGATACTCAGGATGCACAGAGGTAACACGGCCGTATCAGAGGAAGAGGCTCTTCACAACCGCACACATTTTGCCCTGCGACTGATCAAGTTCACTCTTGAGAAGAAGGCTGCAAAGACCTTGGGCATTGTGGTCGGCTGCTTCGTGCTGTGCTGGCTGCCCTTTTTCCTGGTGCTACCCATCAGTGAGTATTGTCATGGTCATCTTGTGTGTGACTTTGAACTTTGTATATCCAAGACTTCTGTCTTTCACAACTGTGAAGTAAATCAAGTCATTATGATGTAAACAGTATCATTTAAATGGTTTTCATGATGAATAGTTTGAAGGAAACGTTTGACATTTTGGGATATATGCTTATTTACTTTATTGCTAAGAGTTGGATGAGAAGATGATTCCACACATGACTGTACGATAAATATGAAGTCAACCATTCTCATTCTCATTGCACTTTCATATTGACTGATCCAGCGAAGAAAATGAGCACATTTCCCAAAATATCACACAGAGATGATTGATGACCTGCTTTTAAACTTTTTAATCAATAATATTTCAAAAATGAAAAAAAGGTTCATATATTTGATCCCCTGCATTTACACAAATGAGTCAGAGCACTTTTAAAAAGCTATTTAACTTCTGCATTAATTTATTTTGCAGAACCATTCATCAATTGCCAAGTTTTGAAGTGCTGGCAAATTTAATAGTTTGATCATGTAAATTGAATTGCTCCTCTGTGGGAGCGCACTGAAGTTACTATCATTCAGAGTCTTGCGGCCTCTCGAACAACGTAGTAAATGCTTTGACTCGGCCAGGTAGACGTTCTATAAATAGGCTCCATAAATCTTTCAGGCCTGTGACAGCCTCTGGTACTTCCCTGCCTGTAAACAAAAGCACAGAATCTCAGACCACCATATATTTCACTCATCCTTCAATGAAGTGCAGAGCCATTTCTCTGTTCCTTCCTCTCTCCCTCGTGTCTGAGTCTCACTTCATTACAACGCCGGTCCGAGACTGACAGATAAAGCCTTCACATCGGTGTCAGACCTCATATGATGCTCCCTTCACGAACACCCAGCTTTATGAAGACAAGCTTGAGGGGAAATCACACGGCTTGCCGACCATGCATGAACTATATGTGCTGGCGTCGATATGGAGGGAATGTGAGAAGGAAATCCGAACCAAGTAGATATGAGATATGGCAAAGCCCTCACAAATCCCTTGGGTTTTTTATTCACTCCATGCTCTCATGCATGTAAATATAGCTGTTACCATTTGGCTGAGGACCTTTCCTGACTGGGAAGAAGGGAAATCCTCAGCTTACCAACACTCCCTTCCTAATGCTGGCTACTGGCTACATACTGCTGCCACATAAGTTTGCGGACAATGATAGATTTATTAGATTATTTAAAATTTTAAGTTTTAGTTGGATTTAAGTGATTTAAGTTTCTGTCACGTTTTCATATGAACAAGTGACAAAACAAATATGTGTAAAAATGTGAAAGGAGTTGTTCATATTGACAAACCCACAGATAGTAATCACCCAGCTCTGCACCTCCCCTTAGCTCTGCTAAACTCTCAATCAATCTTTCAGATTATTGTATTGGTTTTACAGCCTGCAGGTCTGAAAACCCACTGTGTGCTTCCTGCCAAACGCTCAACAGCAGACAGAGATGGTTGGCTTTACAGCAATCAGATGTTTTTCTCAGGAGTTGGTGGAGACCAAAACAGAGCTGAAAGGTTTCCATACATTTGTGAGGTGACAGAAATACGACTTCAATTGATGATAGTGTTGCTCTGTGTCTGAAGGATGTGTAAAAGTCAACTGTTTGCTGACACATCCAACACACACGTGGCAATAGAAGTTATATTTCATACACTGGTTGCAGTTGTATTGATGCAATGTTTGTTATGAATGTTGGCAAGAAATGCCAACTAACGTCCTTTCTTTTTTCTTTTTTTATGTCCCAGTATGCATCATTCTTCTTTTGAGACAGGTCCCACAGCACTTTTTGAAGGTGTTCATAAGTCAAGGTGTTGTAGAATTTAGTCAAACATGTTGTTCTTTAATTAAAGTTAACAACAACTGGAGTAACACTGTTTTCCTGTGATAGCAGCCGGTGATGTTTCATTGATTCTGGACAACAAGACATTTGTCGAACAGCTGCAATACCCTTCCTTTGAAATTCTAAAAAATTAACCCACCAAGGTTACCGGCAATAATATAATGATTCTTGTTGGCACAGCTGGGGATGAAACGTATGAGCTGCAGAGCCGGGCACAAAATGATTTGTTCTCAAACTCTCTCCGCCTCTTCTTTCTGTTCTCCACCGTCTCTGTGTCACGATCTTATCTTTCGAAAAAGCCCACGTTTAACAAACAGATTGCCCAACAAAGCATTTCACAAGACTTCTGAAGATAGATAGATAGATACATACATACATACATACATACATACATACATACATACATACATACATACATACATACATACATAGAAACATAGATAGATACATAGATAGATAGATAGATTTCAATGTTTTAATATTTCACTTGCAGTCACTTGATATGTGAAAAGTCACTCACATTTACAGCGACAAACACGTCCGCATGCAATTTCCCTGTTAAGCCATTTTCTCTGCATTTTCATTAAGGATCCCAGTCACGCTCTCTGCTTTGAATGCTTCCTCTAATCAAAAAGCAGCCGTATTTATGACAGCAGTTTCAATAAAACCCTTAACCTTGATGCTAAGTAGAGAGCTTTTTAGGTGGAAAGTGGAAGAAACAATTAAAATTATATTGTTTTAAGTGGATGGAAATTAGAGGAGAGCAGTGTCTGAGTTGTTTTCATATAAACACAACCTTTGATGCAACAGATACTAAAGTAAGTGAATAGAGCAAAAAATGGAATTACTTGATTTTATCCATGCTAATGATGTCTGTTTATCAGTTTGCCACTTTGGTTCACACTAAAATATCCTTGATTGAAAATGATTGTGGATGAATTGTTGATGTTCCCAGAGGATGTATCCTGATGGTGTAGGTGATCCACCAGCACCACCAACAGGCTGACATTTTTGCTTTGTAGCGAAACATTTGGATGGATTGTCATGAAAGTCAGTACAGATATTCATGGTTCCCAGAGGAATTATCCTAATGACTGGCTTATTCTCTACCTCCACCAGCAGGTTTTCACTTATCCGGTCAAACGGATCTACCTGATGGATGGGCACTAAATGTTGTGCAGACATTCATGTTCCCCATAAGATGAAAAGTCATTAGACTTTGGTGATTCCCTGACTTTTCCCCCAGCACCACCATGAGAGTGACATTGGAGTGAAATATCTGACAGCTATTGGGTGGATTGCTGTTAAAGTGGCCACAGATTAGCTATTCAGTCTCTCTAGAGGAAACTAAACACCTGGAAAAACTAATGAACCATGCAGGCACCTGTGTTTTGTGTTTAGCAGACTAAACTAAAGTGAACCGGAAAATGTTACCTGTTTACCATTTAACTTCAAGACAGCTGCTTTCTAATATATCCACATTTCAGATAAAAAAAAATCAGTTTGGATGTTGTTGTGCTTTCTATAATGTTGATCACATGTGTCTGATGTCCCAACAGGCTCCATTTTCCCTGCATACAGACCTTCAGACACCGTCTTCAAGATCACCTTCTGGCTTGGTTACTTCAACAGCTGCATTAACCCCATCATCTACCCGTGCTCCAACCAGGAGTTTAAGAAAGCCTTCCAGAGTTTACTCGGGGTTCACTGTCTGAGAATGCCACCCAGACCTCACCATCTCCATCTGAATGCAATTCAGGGTCAAACTCAGGGTCACGGCCAGGCCCTCACTCTGGGCCTGGACAGCAGGGGGGCTCCCTGTCGGCCCAGCCCGTCCTCCTCTATGGCCCTGTCCAGGACCCCTTCCTCCAGGGACAGCAGGGACTGGAGGGCCTTTTCTGGAGGCCCCGCGGGCGGATCTGGATCGGCCAAGACCAGCAGGGCTAAAGTGGCCAAACTGTGCAGTAAAAGCTTCCACCAAACCTGCTGCTGCATCCTCAGCGCTGAGACTCCCCCGCAGGAGACGAACTGCACCCAGCCCCCTCCTGTCGGAAACCTTCCCACCATAAAAATCCACCAACTGTCCCTGTCGGAAAAAGGAGAGCCTGTATAACTACTGTAATCCTTTATCCATTAGTCATGACTCCCCTTTCAAGGTTGCGGATGAGAATATGTTTCCTGTTGCTCTGTCAACATCACAAAGGACGAGCTGTGGTGGAATGACAGCGGCTTTGAATTTGAAAATGTAAAAGTCTCTGCTTTGATATCAGTCAGTGATTTTTTTTTAAAGGATGTAAGATCAAATGAAACATCATAGCCATTATATTTTACCCCTTTAAGAAGACACACAAACTACTGAAGGTCATCAAAAGGACAGCAGATTTTGGAAAAGTGCAAACACCGGACCAATAGGAAAAATCTATATCATGAAGAGACCAAAAGCTCTCCGAATGTTTACATGTTTTATATCACAGAAGAGCAGTTCAATTGTGTGAAAATGTAAATAGGAAAGTTTTATATATTGCATGACTTCACCAAACGTTTCAGAAATGCTGGTCAGTGGTGCTCCTGTTGTCCAAAGTTTGCCTAATGCTGTTCCTGTTGTCAAAATGCTGTTTGTGTACTGCTGTGTACACAGTAAAGACCAAGGGACCTTGTGTACTTCCATGTCACGTCACAATAAATTTCTATGACATATTCCTAACAAGGGATTTGTGAGGACATTTTTGGACTCTTGTTGTTTTTTGGTTGATTCATTGAATATAACGCCCCTCAAAACTACGAGGTCATCTATCCACATTCCCACAAATGTACCTCCGAGCGGTGCCAGATGGATGTCTTAATATACTTGTGTGGAATTTTAACTGACCTTGTGGTTGTTGACCTCAATCCTGACCAGCCCCCAAGCCTCTTAAAAAATCCACCAGATTTAGAGATGTCAAGTTAAGTCATACACAGTCTCAGATTTTCTTCTCTCAGGCCGTTCTCTTTCTTAGTTGCCGTCCACATACAAAAGACTCACAGTTTTTATCTCTGCTTTTCCTGTGATCCTCTGTGTGGGAGCTGTTTACCAGTGCAAAGGTGAAAAACTGAGTGAGTTTGGTGTGAGTTCAAAACTGCAAAGTGTCTCTCAGTTTACCCAGAAGCATCAAAGGGCAAGAGGATGACCTCGGTCATCCTTATTGATTTATTTTCCCCCAGAGACTCCTTCTGTAGTACCAAGATGTACTCCTGTGCGAGGGTGAGAGGGAGGAGATGCACTTGGCATTGTTAAGTCAGTCCGCTGCTTCTGCACGTTGAGCTCAGTCGTAGAAGTGGAGTCGACAGCTTTCCCACAGGGGAGGGACCTGGCGAGGCAGAAAGAGTGCTTGTCTGTGTCCGCGTTGTCATTGACTAGCATGTCTCTGAACCTGTAAATCACACCATCTCGGCGCAGATACCATTAGGAGAGCAGCCACGAGCCGCAGCAATAAACTACAGATGGTACAGATGACCTAATTCACCCTCCCTTCTATTGTTTCTCTGTCTGCGGAGAGTGGTGGTATTACGAACAAAACCTCAGCCTGCGAGTACCTGTGTGCCACGCTTTATAAAGATATATCATCTTCCAAATGCAATAGCTGTAATGAATACTATAAATAGATCTGCAGCCTTGTGGTCGTCAGATATAGACTGGAAGAACGGCCGGCCTGTGTTTCACCAGCTCTCATCTTATTAAGTTGCTAATTTTATATATTGGTGATGAAATTGAAAGTGTTTAATCCATATTCCCTCAGTATTCTTTTATCATACATCACTGAGACCGCAGTCATTGATCCAATAACGCTTACGATGAACGCTTGCAGTTCTAGATTGATGTCATTGTAGATCACTTCTGGGAAGGATTGTGGATTTATAATACTGGTGTCTGTGTTCCCGTGGACAGAAAGCAATGCAAGCGCCATTGGTGAGTCATGTTTGCACACTTTTCCCAGGAGGGCATAGCTTTGTAAAGTCTTCCCGATGCTTTTTTGTGTTCTTTGTAAAGCTCACATCAGTGGGTGAAAATGTTGACATGAAAGGATTCTCTTCTCCGGCTTAATCAGAGCGCTCATCATGCTCGCTCCTAATTGGACGACTGTCAAACAGCCAGGGGGCCTCACTAATCACAGAACTGTTGTTGACGTGTGCATTCAGTGTGACGTTGTCTTGCTCAGTTCATTTTACTGGGAGCGTCCCTGCGGTTGAAGTGCTGAGGCAGTTGGAGCAACAAAATGATGCTGTGATGCTGAAGCTGCACATCACGACTCTGTGCCTCCACCTAGTGTCTCACTGCCTCTCTGCATTTATCGCCATCCACTACTGGGATGTGGTGTCACTCAAATACAACCCTGATTCTAAAAAAGTTGGGATGCTGTATAAAACATGAATAAAAACTCAGTGTAATCATTTGTAACCAAATTGTGTTCCCAAACCCTTGTATTAATCTCCTTTCTACAATCATGTGTTCACAAAGTGTTGAACCTCTCTTCATCCTCACTTGTGAACAACTGAGTCTTTCCAGGATGAACCTTTCATACCCAATCATGATGACTCACCTGTTACCAATGAACCTGTTCACCTGTGGAATGATCCAAACAGGTGTTTTTGAATCAGTCCACAACTTTCACAGTCTGTTGTTGCTCCTGTCTCGACTTGTTTGAAACGTGCTGCTGCCATCAAATCCTGAATCTGCAGATATTTGCAAAAATAAATGAAGCTGATGATTAAACATTTAATATATTGTCTTTGTAGTGTTTTTAATTGAGTATATGTCAAAAAAGATTGCCAAACAATCACATTCTGCTTTATTTATGTTTTAGACAGTGTCAGAACTTTCCTGGAATTAGGGTTGTATTTGATTTTGAAATTTAGTTCAATGATCTTTTCTGGAATGGATTTTTGTACATTTTGGTATTTGTACAATTTGTACATTCTTCAGAGGCTTCTTGGAAAGTATTATGTAATTTGGTAATTTTGATATTCATTATTAATTCTATTTCATTCTTGTGTGAATAAGATAATCATTTAATAGTGAAGAAGAGGGAGAAAAGAATTATAATAATTACCAAGTTATGGTCCTTTCTAGGAATACTTTCAATTAAATTATGGGATAAAGATATAATTTTTATATGGTTACTTATTCATGTACAAAAAAACCCCAGAACAATAAGTTTCATTTTTATTATTTTTAATCCACTGAAGTCAACACAGATAGGGTCGAATGCTGACAGGACTGATGATTTCCCCCCCCAAATCCCTGGTATCCTACAAAACATACATGACTGAGTATCACACTTGCTGGGAGAGGGGCAACAACATCACAACTCAATAACCATTACCAAGAAACTTCCCCGAATGTAAATCACTTCACATAATAGCTTGGCATACAAAAGCTACACTTGACAAGGCAATGAGGAAGAAATAACCCAGTGTTTTACAGTATGGCCGTACAGTGGTGTGAAACTGACAACCCATCGTGGTTCAGTGAATACAGTTACAACCTCGAGTGAATCTGGTGTCAACAATGTTGGGCAGGTAAAGGGGATAAGAGAAGAAAATTGGATATCTGGTAGTTCATTCACAACACTAACACCAAGAACAGTGGACACATCATCAGCACGCTGTGAGGGAATTCTTATACATACTGAAGCATTTTTCATCAGGTCTCAAAGATCACAGTTCCACTTCTTCGAAGAGCCTTCATAGATACAGTGTGCTATCAATATCTTACAGAACAGGCAGGCAAGTAGTTCAATTCAACAAATATTCTAAAACATACAGACGTTTCCAATACAAATAAAAAGTTGCAAGCTCACATACATTTTTTTTTTTTACCATTTGGATTGTTACAGGTGCAAAACAAATTCTTTCCAAACTGGGTAAATGGTGACTCTACTCTGGCTGCTGCTATCACAGAGCTAAGACCACTGCTGTGTGGAGGTGGACATCATCTGCACGTACACAGCGAATGTCATTTAGCACCAGGTGCAGAGAGGTTGCCAGCAAATCTCCCATCTAGCTTCTTCGTAGTGTCTGTCTGTATCCTGAACAATAAACACTGATCTGATTATTGGAAGCTTGTTATCCTGACAACCTCTTACTCACATGAGGAAAAAAACAAAGTGATGAAATGAAGGAAAAGGTTCATGTTGCTTGGACAAAATATAACGTGCCAAATGTTTCTCCCCCCCCATCATCAGGGTGAAGGTGAATGAGTGGTTTAACCCTAAAATACCCTTTCTTTTCCTCTCAGTGCAGTCAGCGCTTTCCAAAACGTGATAAAAACATAAAACATCAATTTAAAAAAAGTGCAACTCTAACACAAAAGGAAGACCAAGGTGAATTGTTCAGCTGCACACAGTATCTATACAAAAATCAAATACTGCAAATGTCAGATATAATCAGGTGTGTTATGAGACGCAGAACTCTACAGTTTAATCTTTCATGATTAGTATTTTGAGTTTTCGTACTAAAAGAGAAATCTTACAGTGTAACAGTGCTCCAACATGGACAATGGAGGCTTTACTTTCAACTGAAGGTGGCACTGTAAAACGACCACAAGCACATTCTAATTTATATCTGGGAAAGTGAAGAGTGGATGAAGAAAAACTGTAAACACCTGAAGGTCATAAAATGCCTGCTTATGAAACTGGCTGCTTCTTGGGACTAGTTCTCTGTCATCTTTCTGAGCCATGAGGGTAACTAAACAGCATGTAACATGTACAGCAAAAAATTATACAAAAATGTAAACAAATTAGCTTAATGAATAATCAAACTGGGCTTGAAAACAGCAAAAAGCTGCTTCAATTCACTTGATCCTTCCTTAAAAATGGAATATGGCAGGAAAGATGAAACAAAATGGAATAGTGCCTTTTTCCATGAGGTGACACAGTGGTAGTGTGTGAATAAGAATGGATGGAGTGCTTTCGGGTGGGACGCAGGGGGAGTCAGAGGTGACCAGATGTGATGTGACAGTGGTAAGGGTGGCCTCTGGTCCCGTGTTGGCCTGCATCCCAATTTCTCAGTTGAGAATGAGCTTAGCCAAGGCTGGTGATGTTGGCTTTTCCACCAGGGGGAGCCACGATGCGTTGAGTGGTGCGGCGAGGAACATTATCATCAATTTGGGCACCTAAAAAAAATGAAGGAACAATGCAATGTAACTTAAGAGGCAAGCTGTGAAAGAGGCCATCTGCCAGGAGGGAAATGTGTCCTTTCACTCACCAGACAAACTGAAGCCAGACTGGTGAAGGTTGCGCACTGGCTGGTGGATAAACTGCTGTTGCTGTTGTTGCTGCTTGGCAGGGGAAGTCTTCACTGAGGAGACTGTGGACATCACCTTGGGAGTCAGAGTCACCTCACACACCGGCCCGTCGTACTGGCCCCTGGGGACTCCTCGCAACTCTGTGAGCTACACATACAGGCAAAATTCATCAGACTCAACTGTGTAGCTCAACAGCTGTTGTTATACAAATTTAAGTTTCTCTGAGGTGCGACTACCTGAAAGCAGAACTCACCCTGCTGCGAGCCTTTATCCTCTTGTACACGTTGTCAGAGAAGGGCTTGCGGCTGATGTAGCGCCCACAGCCCTCCATGGTGTGAAGGCTGCCCTCCTCCAACACGATCTTGCCCTGGCTAATCACCACCACAGGACCTCCACGCACTTCTGTGCCCTCAAAGATGTTATACTCCACAGCCTGGGAGAAGAAGAGATCTCATCAGATAACACACAGCTCAGGGGGAATGCAGAGTGTTACCAGGACATGACTAGCATAAATCATCCGGTTTTATACCACAACACTTTTTTCTGATAGATTTTTTTTCCAAATAAATATGCTAAATAATGCAGCACACAGGTTTAAACTCCTATATTGAAACAATACATCTAAAAGTTGTTTTGTCTGCAGGACACTGTTCATTGTAATTTACATAAAAGAGGGTTTGTATTACATTGCATGAAATAAGATTATACTTGCAGTATCTCTAAGTGAACTTTTTTCAGTGGTTAAACTGCTGTACTTTTAAAACTCATGTCCCAGCAGATTCTGTTATTCCATATAAATAAATCTACTGTTGCACCAATTAAATTATGTTATATATATCGTTAACAACCGCTCTCCTTAACAGAGCTGGCTTAGCATAGTTATACAATACAATATGCATTGCAGCATATCACATATAATCTTACATAAGATAACAAGGTCTCAACATGTCTAGTGCATATGAATGACTAAAGACATAGTGGAATGGAGACCAGCAAAGCAATTGTCTGACCAGGTTGTGGCTCTTGGCTGAGATGATCTTAGTGATATCTGGGTCCCACAGCACGAGGTCAGCATCAGACCCCACAGCGATACGGCCCTTGCGGGGGAACAGGTTGAAGATCTTGGCTGCGTTTGTGCTGGTCACTGCCACAAACTGGTTCTCATCCATCTTGCCAGTCACCTTTTGGGACAGGACAACAAATCACATACCAGCATTTCAACACGCACAAAGGTTTACAAAGTGATTCGATTCATGTTAGGAATGTTTGGAATGTGTGAAAAGTGGGTCATATCAAGCTCACCACACATTTGTCCCAGATTAGAGACATCCTCTCCTCAGTGCCATTGGTACCCTCTGGGATTAGGGTGAAGTTATCTTTGCCTATTGCACGCTGAGAAGTCTGGAAAGTGCAGTGAGCACTACCAGTCA
Source organism: Centropyge bicolor (assembly GCA_037975185.1). Taxonomy (NCBI): domain Eukaryota; kingdom Metazoa; phylum Chordata; class Actinopteri; family Pomacanthidae; genus Centropyge; species Centropyge bicolor. The sequence goes on along the minus strand of JBBMOC010000013.1, from coordinate 946,063 downwards.
CCTGCAAGTCCCCACTAGATAAGAAAGAAAGCAAGTAAACTAAGGTTGGATTTCATGAGAGTCATCTTTGACCAATTACTCATGACAAATCTGTGACAATTTATCATTTATTTTCAATTGCTGCAGTGAGTGGATGTAAATGTTACAAAAGGGCATTTCATACTGAATGTGGTCACAGAAAAGACATAAACCTGAGTAAAAAAGCAGCACACAGCAGTAACACACGTCATCTTGCTCTCCAGCTATCTTTAGATCCTGGCACAGACCACCTACCATGACAACAGAGAGCTGAGGTAGTCAGGGGTGGTGGGATCAGGACTGAGCGGTGGAGAAGTGACATAGGCTGCAGCCTTGGCCCAGTTCTTGCTCCAGTAATGGGTACCATCTGTGCCCAAACTGGCAGATATGGGCTCTCCATAAACCACAGCACCTTCAGGAGACAGGATGACGTCAGTGCAAGAATAGTGGAAGCCAGACAGACATGAGTAAAGATGTGGTCAAATTTACAAGTTCAAAATTTCTTTTTTTTTTACCCCTTTTCCTGGCGAGCGCAATGACATCAGCAGCGCTCTTGCTCATCACCTTGGTGATGTAGAGGGGACAGTTGGTCTGATTGGCTATGGTGACAGAGCGATTGACAGCTTCGGCCTCCACCTGCAGGCACACAGATTCATCATCAGCCTGCTTCGATACTGGGTTTCTGACAGCCTCTCTTCTCACCTTTACTTTATTCAGGCTTTTTTTAAATCTTAAAAGCACACTATCATACAATCGTTTCTCCTTTGGCTACAGCTGTCTTACTTCCTCTGGGCGGCTGAGCACGTGACCTTCAGGACCAGTGATCCCCAGCTCCAGAATACGTCTCTGCTCCTAAAGAATTCATACAAGAACACTAGAATTCAAAATGGCAATAACACCTTACAGCTGAGACTTGACCAACAATCATTGCTTCTCTTACCTCTGCAATGATGTCGCCGTTCTCAGCGTGGACCTGTGCAATGGCTCCAAGGTCTCTGATGACACTGAACACCTCATAGATCTAAAAGAAAATGAGAGATACTGGTCAGCTCATAGGGCAGTCATCCACGCCCATGACATCCAGCAGCCTCAAAAACATATGCTACGACAGCATGAGGAGCCGCAGAGCATACCTGAGAGTCAGAAAGTTGGAAAACATCCTTATAAGCCAAATAGACCAGGAAAGAGTTGACACCTGAAGATAGAAAACTTATGAGAGAAAACAGCCAAAAAGTGGAATAAAGAGAGCAAAAGAGGGGAAAAACCCAGAGCAAAGGAGAAAAGTAAAATCAAAAGGATAAAAATTATAAAGCAGAAACATGTAGTTACTGTTTCATGGTCTGAGAACAGTGGTTTATGTCTGGCAAGCAATGTCTGAAACACTTCTTATAGAACCAATGAGAAACATCTGTGTGCAAATACAAGTGGCAGTGAGTCAAAGACTTTAGACTTGATGTATGTGGAGACAAAATGTGAATGTGTTGACAGCATACCATGATCCTTCACTAGGGTCTCCATCTCTTCTTGAGTGCCTTTGTTCCACTCTGTGATGTCCACATGCAGAGAATAGTCACAACAGGACTTGCTATCAGCCCACTCCCTCCACTGTTTGAAAGCTGCAACCAGGCTGACACCAGGCTCTGGCACCACATGGTCAACTATAAAACACAAACAAACAGGTTATAATTCATGTGCACAAGCAAAGTGCATAATTGAATCACACGCTTGATGGCATGCACATCTGCAGTGTTATGATCCCTGCAACAGGATATCTGTGCTTTTAAACTGGTTGAAAACACATGTGGAAATCTGTCACATACTGATCATAGTCGTCCCTCCAGCCAAGGCCGCCCTGGTGCCCTGGTAGAAATCATCTGCCGCCACCATGCCTCGGTCAGGCATCTGGAATCGGGTGTGCACGTCAATACCTCCAGGCATCACCATTCTCCCATGAGCCTCGATGATCTTAACTCCCCCAGGAACAATGAGGTTGTCTCCTATTTGCCTGAAGGAGACAAATGAAAGCAAAAACGCAGAATTACAGAAACAAATAAAGAAGGAAACATGATAAAACCAACCTTAATTGCAGCATTTTCTCAAACAAAAATTAAATACAAAAAACAAAAGCATCTATACATCTTCAAACAGAACTTACTTGATGACTCCATCCTCCATGTAGATATCAGCCAAGAATGACTGATCATCGTTCACTATCTTTGCTCCTTTGATGAGGAGACGGTCACTCTGAAAGAAGGAGCCAACATTTCACTCATTACTCATAAACCACAAAACAGGAGTCACCTGCTGAGCAGAGACAAGGAGCAAGAACTCATCTCTGTTAATCTCTCTTTTTTTTTTTAGAATAGAAAAGAACCTTGAACAAACTTTCGCAATTCATTTAGCTCAATGCATTTCCCAATTTGCTCACAGAACTGAACAAGACTCAAGCAGAGAGAATAGCTACCACATCACCCATACCAACTTTAGCCCCAGGGAAATGATCATTAGAGGTATCCTACCTGATGTATTCATACATAATAGACATGTCACTTAAAGGGAGGGGGCAATTCTTGACCAAAACCCTCACAAATTCTTGTGTGACACTATTAACTGATCCTATATGAGATGAAAGGAGAGCATACTAGGCTGGCCTATTTCTCCTGCAGGGTTCCCAGGGTCTCTGAGGACAGTAAGGACAGCTAATGAAGACAAAAGTAGTTTACTGCAAACCTCAAAGCAGGAAACACTCAGTTTCTAATGTGCAGAGTGGTTGGAAAGGGACAGCAGGAATGCTTTCGGTATACAAGTGGTGGCTGTATTGACGTGATCTGCCAGGCCATTATAAGTGGGTCATTTAACCTGTGCACCGTCTGTGTCATAGTGGTCAGCAACAAGCACACTGAGATTGTCATGTAACCTCAGCTCAAAATGGCTTTCACTGTGCATTGCTGTACTCCTTAACTACCTAAATGAAAGCATCAGAATGTATATGCTGCAGATATACACACTTCTCTGCAGTAAAAACAGACTCATGTGATTACTCTCATAATATACAGTTGTAAAACTGAATTAATTACTAAGAACTAAATGCATCTATTAAAGGGCTCAGTATCAAGCACATAGGCTATACCATCAATGAAATCAGGAACTATGTCTTACATCCACAGATTGAGTAGACTTTCCAGTTTATTAGGTACACCAAGCTAAAACTAACGAGAACGATGCTTATTATTTAGCTGAACCTCACTGATTTAAAGAGACAAAATAATAGGAAGAGCTGTCAGTGTAATGCAATACAATTTATCAGCACCACAACCTGCAGCCTCCAAAATGAAGATAAAGTTGAATCACCACTTCTCTAAAACAGTTTCAACACAAACTGATCATTATATCCTTCATGAAGGGAGGATTGAGACTGTTGTATTAGACTGCATTAGTTTTAGCTTTAGGTGTAGCTAATAAACTGCCAACAGGGTGTGTGTAACAGACTCAAAAATCTGCATGAATAAAACATTTCAAAAGACATTATCAAGCTGCATAAACATTATTGTCTTTAGTCGTTTCACAGGACCCAAGGCAAGCAGCTATTAAACAAGAGACTATGAATATCATCATGATTAATGGCTGCAACTAATGAATTAAACTAGTGCTTAAAGACAATAAAAAATCATGTCACTGAATGGCATAGTCTTACTTATCAATAAACTCAAATAAGAAACAAAGAGAAGGATGCTCATAACCACTGTTGTTTTACATGACTAAAAATGGTCAGAAATGCTAATCATGTTTCTTTTCTTCTGCTAATCATGACAGTCATTGTGTCTACATGTGGTTGCACTAGATGACTTTACAAATTAAGATGAAGCAGAACCACCCTGCCTGTGTCACTGTGACGCTCTCGCGACAATCTTCACAGCATTGCTCTCATTCCTGTTCTGGAGACTTTGATTGGAACAAATTCAGCTAGTGTTGCTCAGGGACAAAGCCTGATCTAGGTTTCAATAAAAGCTCTGCAGAGTGAAACTATGTGCTTCAATCCAGCCTAGCAAGTGCTGTCTTACTATGTGTTGCTATCTGCATGCTGTGTCTGAGATGTCAGGTCTGGATGTCTATAACCCTGCCTTGACCTGTGAGAGAGACATGGCATCCACACAGATAAGTGTCTGTACAAACCAGAGCCTGACCCTGAGTCAAGACAGTTAACGGTACAGCCTGCTATTATTGCTTGATCAAACTTGATGCAGATGCTGCATATATGCTTCAGTACCCTGGCTATAACAGCTGCATGATGAAAGCTTAGGGGAAAAGGTTTGGATGGGTGCTGTCCAATGACCTACTTTACAAAAGAGGTTTTACTTCTTTTAACTATCACGGCATCCTGACTTTAGGCTCTTAATACTGTGATTTCTGGATGATATGCTGCAGCATAAAGCAAAACAGACATTATATTATCAAAATTACAACAAAAATGACAGAATCAGAAGCTTGTCCATGTGCAGAATTGGAAGATTTGGCAAAAATCTAGTTTTCCAAAAAGAGAGAGATAGAGAGCAGTAAATGTAGACTGAAGAGGATGTCAGGTGATGGAGGATGGAGGATGATGGATGAGATGATGACAGTGAAGGAAGCTGTGTCTAAACCTGTTAACTACACCCTGCAAGATGAGGATGCTGCCAGGGAGAGCTAACATCACAGCTACAGCTAAAGGAGCAAAGAGCTGCTTCAAGCCTTGCTGTTTATTATAAAGAAAAAATACAACTTAAGCTCTAAATGAAGATGTTCTAATGAGCTTTCTGCAAACTGTCTGATTATCATTATTCATTATCAGCATGTGGAAGCTGTGTGTGAATGAATGGACCCGACAGCTAAGCGTTGTTAGCTTTGGGGCTAATCCTGAGCCTCCTCGCACGTTAATTAAAACACCAACATTTAAAGGATTAACATTATATTTTTTCAATTAATGATTCAGTACTCACTGTAATTCGTGGGATGTTCTTCTTTCCTTGGTAGCCCGACATTTTGAAGATGCCTCAGACACACCTGTCCCCTGCCTCTCGGCTAACGTTGCTAAGCTCAGCTGCCAATAAAGGATGAATGGATGCTCAGCTAGTCGACGCCCCGGCTGATCTGTGCCAACTCCTGTCGATGCTAACTGACCTCTGCTCACTGCAGCCTAGCAAATTATTTTAAACGTGTGATTATAGCTCTGTCTAACACTCCTTATCCTTGAATTTAGTGCTGGAAAAGGTCTTAGAAGACCAGACAAGCTCCAAGACCAGGGCCACAAAGACGTACCGCGCATGCGCACTGCCCCGCCCTGCTCATCCACAGCTCCATGTTTCTTTGATGTGTTTGGAGGAAACAGGTTTAGCACATAGGTTTAGCATCACCTGTTTAATTGGCTGTGACAGATCAGCATGCGGCAGGGTCCTCAACAGGTTCTTGGAAAATAAAATATTTGCAATTATTTATTAATTAATAAGCATGAAAACCTGAATCCTCAGGTCTATAGTGGTTGATTGACATTGCAGTTACATATTTCAGTAAATAAGCTGTTTCATGTTAGGGGGACTTTTTACAGTCTCATAAGATGACCTTTTGCCTTGGACACACAATGTCTCTTATTAATTTTTCCTTTAGTTGCTATATGTATATTTGGATAGGATTAAAATCTTCCACCATGAGCAATGTTACGCTTTAATGTCATGTTTCCAATATGTTAACAACTGGAATAAAATTTGATGTATTACTTAAAGAAGCAATGCTTAATCAGTCAGGCTGAAAAAGAAGAGGTAACAATACTATACATGCAGTCAAAAGGTGAAATTTGGCTTCTTTGATGGGATCCAATGGACTAGACTGAAATGTGCTTGTCACATGCAAATAATTAGGATGAGAAGCAATTAAAAATTGCATCGCATCTATTTAATGTCACCCACTCATCTCCTCTTCATTGTTATTAACAATGGGACCAATAACAATTTGCAAAGAGGTATGCTTTGGGATATTGGTGATCTAAAAACAAGTTGATTTGATCCCTGATCCATCAGGATAAATCTGGGTCGGGAAAGTGAGAGTGGCCATTGTCCTTCTGCCATCCCAACAAAGAGCCTTCAGACAAGAGCCTTGATCCCAAACTGTGCCGCTGCTCGGTGGCTCACTGTGGATAAACTAGGCACCTTCCAGATGAGTGGACACTCGAGAAAATATTTTCTGGATTTTAAAAAAGCAAATGCACGTATATGCTTAGAGCCTTATTTAAAAAGATTTAGATGCTAACACAAATAAGTGTAACATAGCGTTTATTTTGGACTGATTACCTTAACATAGTTTCATTACCACAGGAGTTTAGAGACATTAAATTGGAAGAGGAGTTTAAGCCTTAAATTGGAAGGGAAGAACATGAATTTAGATTAATTAACTTCGATAGACAACAATTGTATTTATGTCTCAGCCTATTAGTACTGTATTCAATATTAGCTGCTCACTGAAGCTCACTACTCAGCTATGCAGAAGCCCATAATGATGATATGTGCATTTTATTAGCTACTATGATGTAAATAATGCATTAAGGTCTTTGGAGCTCTATTCATTCCCTTTGTATTTATATTTCAGCCACTGAGTACAGTACAAACTTTATTCAAATTCCAAAATGCTCTGTATTGCACACTGATCAACTGTACATAAGCCTGTTATGATGACAGTTTCATGTGTTAGTATGAGTTAGATAATGCATTAAAGCCTGAATGCATGTTGAGTTCTTTAAAAGCAATAGAGCCAATACTGTACATCACGGTCAATGATTCTTCATATGATTCTATAATCTGATCCATTTACAAACACTGACAGAGGAATCATCCAGTCATCTGATCAGCATCAATATACAGAAATCACATGCATTTTCTTCAGAAAAAGCTCCTCTAGTTTCTCTGGAAGTTCTACACACACTGTACACTGTTTACTATATTATATTACGTGAAATGATTGCACAGTGTATTCTAGATAAAAGTCAGATAACACTCTTAAATGAGGCCCCTGGAAACACTTTCCACTGTGGTGGTTTCTGCCACTGACGCTTCAGAAATTAAACAACAGCAAAACGCATTACGTAAACTGCCACAATGCTCTATAATAAGAATGATATGCATTAATATCAATGTATAAACAAATTATACAATGTCAAAAGGTTTACATGGGGCAGATCACAGCTTTAAATACCTAAACATATCTTAAAATAATAACAAAAAAAAAACAGAGATAAATCACCAATGTGCAGTGGTGAAAGATACAAATTTGGCACTTTGCCATTGCTGCTATGTTATGTTAAAGAAGATATGCAGGCAAAAAGGAACAGAAATAGCATATGGCCTTGTATATTGCCGTCCAGCCTAAGTTCCACTATCATAGGTACTCAAGTAACCCCATTGTAGAAGTTTGCGGCTACATACTAGATCAATGTTTAAGCTTTTCAACCATCAAAATCAAAGCTTTTAAAAGAAACTCTCAGGAGTCAACATGATACAACTTCTATTCTCAAAAATGTGTGGAATTAAAAAAACAAATCCCACTGTGCAGCATCATGTGTTTGCCCCCAATAAAAAAAAAAAATTAAGGCGATAAAAGTTCTTTCTGTTCCCAGAGCCAATTCATTTTGTTTGCATTGCAGATATGGTGAGTATTTTTTGGTTCATACACTCTTCCTACTGAAACACCAGTAGAGAGATGCAACATGGGAGAAGGCCAGATTTCTCATGACATAACATTAAAACAAGTAGAGAAATTTCAACCCTGAAGCCACTGGACATCAAATCCTTGTCATATATTGTTAAGTTGAACAGGATGACTAATATTCTCTGGCTCTAACAGGGTCTGTTATCTACTGGATTTAACTTGGTGGCAGCTGCTGGGTACAATGTTGCCCTGTGTCAAAATGTGATGGAGTGCAACCACATTACATCATGTGTATAACTCTATAACTACATCTACAATGTGACAGAGTTTAATGCTGACTGGAAGAGGAATGTGGGCGTACAATAGACGCAGAGAGACAGCTGGACTATAGGAGGATGGTTGAGAGACTTGGAGACAGGAGAACATCCAGGCACTGCTTCATCTTCTATTCAGTAAGAGCTGGTGGAGGCTGTGGCAATTCTCTTTCCAATGTACACCCTAGAAAACAAACGCAGGAAATGCGTCAGATCATACCAGTCTGAAAAATCGAACCAAATGAAATGATATCATGTAAATCATCATATAAACATTTTGGAAACAATAAAGAATGGCAATGCTGACACTGATGACACAGTAGTGAAATAAGGTCTTCAATCCACATCAACTGATCAATTAAGATAAATAAGGTCTTCAATCCATATCAACTGATCAATCCAGATAAAGGTACATATTTTCATTAACATCGAGCTTTCTATTTTAAATGTATAGCCAATATCCCAATGAACAGCTATAACTTGCAGGTGACAGTAGCTACTCATGCAGTTGCAAATTCCAACTCTGTATCTAAACATTTAAAATGTAGAGGAAAAGCTTCACTATTCAATTCAGGTGTGAAAAGCTACTGAAGTCAACCATTTTCACCACTTATACTGTTTTACAAACGAGGTTCAGTATGTGCAGACAGCCACCAAATACAGAAATTACAGTCATCCTGGGCACCAAATTAGCAGCGCACTGATAAATTGACAATGACACAGCTTTACTGACCCTCTCCTATGGCACATGGTGAGTCACCAATATACCAAACTGGCACAGGCAAGGAAAACACATCCGTGCAGACAGAGAAAATGTAACTTTGCAACACTGATTCAAAAAAATTGGGACACTGTAAAACATAAATAAAAAAGAATGTGATCCTAATTAATCCTTTTTGACATATACTCAATTGAAAACAGTACAAAGACAATATATTTGATGTTTGACCTTATAAACTTGATTTCAGACTTACCCGAGACCAAGAGCGAGGATGTGTGAGATGAGTAGAGAAGGGATGAAGATTTTGAGGAATTCAGCAGAGAAGATGCCACCTTTCTTCATGACTCCACTCTTTCTCATACTGAGAGATACTGAACGCCGGGGGTGCCTGAAGTGGAACTCCCTGACAGGAATAATCAATCAAATAATCAATGATAAACTATTTCAGAAAACAATTGAACATAATATTCACTAACAGTGTTTCAGGCTATTAGTGAATCATTCTGGGAGTGAGAGTTTTCCTACTTTGGTGGAATGTTTTCCGGTCGGCTGGACCAATCAGCGACCCAGTCAACTTCTTTGTTGAGCAGGATGTCTTCCTCTCTGTCCTGTTCTGGACCGTCTTCCTCTGACTGCAAATATGCAAGTACAGCAATTAGGTTTTAGGGTTAAACAAAAAGATTGAAAATAGTTTGAACTTAAGAGTCAAATATGTTGTTTTACCTGACTACCTCTTGGGCTGGGCATCTCCACATCAAAAGTTATCTGACCCTCATCATGATCTGGACTTGGTGGCCTGTGAGGACTGAGTGAACATATTGGGATGAGAAATGAACTTGTAACACACTCTGAGCTTTAACAAGCCTATGATGGCCTTTATTCCTACCTATCACAGGAGGAGCTACTCGGGCTGGATTCATGCTGTGCATCCAGGAGGATCTTTTCCATGTCTCCATTGTGGATCGAGGAGGACGACGGCACGTGCTCTAGTCCTCCGATCAGGGTTTCATCACTCTCAGGCACCACTTCCAAGGTCTGTAGAGTTTGACTCAGGCCGGTGTTTGCGTTTATTTGGTCTGCAGCGGGTGGCATTAGCAGGTTGGTCTGCACACCCTGGGCCCCTGTGTTTCCATTCAGCTCCAGCTCTACCCAAGAGCCTTTGCAACACAAAGGTCAAGAGGGGGGAAGGAAGGGGAATTCAGCTTGTTGTATTAAAGTGCAAACCAAACAGCAGACTGTATCACACAGAAACACACCTTTCAAACAGAAACAGCTGACCTACATTTCCTGACACTGTGCATTCAAATGAACCTTCTGTGCATCGCATCCATGATTGCGTGCATTTCCTTGTGCCACTGCCCCACAAACAGCTTGCACATTTTTTTCCAGACAGGCGGGGTTATGTAATCTCTCCAGTGTGCACAAAATGTAAACCTTGTGATTGCATGAGACGCCCTTTCTTTCCGGCTTTGTTCTCACTGTAAATAAAACAACATCTGTGTGTTTTGGCACATGCATGACCGAGTGCACGTCTGCAGGCTAGTTGGTCATTACTGCTTGTCTCATGAGACGCTTGCATAACTGCAGAAACACTGTGAGACAGTTTGTCCAGACATGTCGCTGTTCCAGCTGTGATGTTCTCACGTAGAGGCTTTTCTGTCCAACCTAATGTTTTACCCTTTCAAGACAATGTTTATCGTGTCAAGTCTGCGTGCATTTTGCCTGTTTTGTGTTTTAGAGGTTGTTAATCTGCAGCCACTTGAGCTCACACCCTACCATTGTCTTCCTTTAGAATTTCTCACTTAGAAAACAGTTGAATAAAAAGGTAACTCGACTTCAGGATGAATTAAAGTAATATGAACTATTTTATTTTTTAAATAATGGCGAATAAAACCAACATTTATTTCGTCTTTGTCCCAAACTTGTTTTCATTTCGCTAGAGCCCGCCCCACGTCGATTCGTTCACGCGATTGGTTGCTGTTCCATCAATCAAACAAATATCAGAACACGATTGGCTGTCGTCTATGCTGACGTCAAACAACATCACCCTCCGCCCCTCCCAGCAGAAGAGGAAACACCAGACCAGACGCAACTTTTACAATAAAATCTCCATCACACAAATAATCTCACAAACACGCACACTAATGACGAATAGCTGAAGTAGCCTTTGTAAAGTGGAGCACAGAGAAGCTAATGGCGGTACCTTGAAGCCCGGGCTCTTCGTTATTGTTCCGTTGAGCGGCGGTGGACATGTTTACAGCCCAGTTTCAGCGTTTATCAACATGACACGCAGACAAACCGCGATGTGCGCATGCGCCAAATCTGTCCCGAGTCCAGGCCATCACAGACAGATAAGAAGTCAACTACAGACTCCAGATCAGTGATGCACAGTGCAAGACTAAGGTGCTGAGCTACAGTTATATATCATTTGTGCATGTATGGAATGCAAATGTGAGAAAGAAGTAGAGTTTGACTGAATTTATGAATGAAACAAAGCACGTTTGCACGATCAGTGGATCCTGATTGGATGATGGGCTGGACTGCAGGACCTCGGTGGACTCTGCAGGGTCTGAGGATTGATGGTAGTTGTAGGCTGGCTCCTGGATTTATGGAGGATGGGTTTATACTACACATCACCCCACCTCCAGGTTTTGTTGGTGGATTATGAATCGGATTTTTTTTTCTGGAAGATGTCAGATGCATTTTCATATTATCATGTACAATTATGCGATTTCAGAGAGGTTGAACAGAAAACACAGCACTCAAGTAACCTTCTGCTCTCTAAACCCTAGCTATCAGCTTGGTCAAAGTGTCATAAAACTGTCCAATGTTGGACAATTATTTGCTAATGGTCAGATGGACTTATCTGGTATCTCTCCGCCCTTGAGATCATAATCTTGGAGAAGTCATCATGGTCAGAGGTGCTCGCAGTAAGCAGTGATTTACATAAATATATTCTCAGATATTTGTTCTAATAAGAGCAGCAGTGTCTGGGACCACTGCAGGGATGTGAAAATATTTTGAAAGCTCTACAACAACTCTGCCTTACTAATGAAATTAGCCTGACCATGTTCTGAAATGCTACACAGTATATTAAAATAAGAGAAGACATATTTCCAATGCAGGTATTCATGTGATATTTAGACGACACATTGGTATTAACTTAATAAAACTTTCTGGGGGTTGCTGGTGAATCTTGATCTTCAGCTCTTTTGATTGATGGGATTCCAACACATTTATTTTCTTCCTGTGGCAACAATTGACCTACTCCTTTGCAGTATGTTGGATAATTGCCCAGCCCACTCAGGACTCTTGTGCTCCTGTGTGGTTGGTTAATGGTAATGTTCCTTCCACCTGCAGATTCTGGCCCCAGTGATGCTTCAAGGAACGTTAAGAAGTGCTGATGTGTTGCTTAACAAGGTTGTTGAAGGTCTTGGGAAAGCTTTTTGCCTCCAGCCATCATGAGATGTTTCTTGTGTGACAGCTTGGTAACAAGTGCTTTGTTTATTTGCATTCAGAGGTGGGTAACTTTTTTTCTAAGAGGAGACAAGCAGAACAAACCTACCAACATGCACTAACCCAGCGGACTCTTATTAGCACAGGTTGAACTAATTAGTTAATTAATTAAGTCATTTTCTTACTGTATTCAATCCCTTTCCCCCCATCATTCCAGTTCTTCATCATTTCACATTTACAGCACATTCTTTTCGCATCCACAAACCCATAAATGACTTTAGTCTTTTTACTCAGGATAATTTAGGTTTGAAATTTTTTATTACTTTTCATCTAAATTGTACTTTATTCCATTTGACAAAGATAAACATAGCTGTACAATGAACCATTTGTAGTCCCCCCCCAAGCAGATCACCAACTCTCCTACAATCCATATTTATGAGCCCCTTGAAAGAAATAAACAAAAACATACAAATTAATGAAATTCACAAAAATAAAAAGTGCATTTTTGTTTTAACTCCTGTGATACACTAGACATGTACATAATGCTGCCTCAAGTGGAAAAACCTCATAACTCCAATTTAGACAGTTTCCTTGAGATTTCATGATCCTTTGTATTGAGGGTAAGTTTTATCAACCCAAGGTTCATGTTCATAAACAGTTATAGCAACTTGAATTTCAAAAAGTGTAGGATCCACCTGTAAATAACGCAGTTTTATTAATAATGTCCTGAAAAGCTGCTGTTTTTTTTGAAGGTACAAGGTTTTGATCACAGAGCAGCAGTAAATTCCCCTGAGCAGTCTCCTGTCTGGCACGCCAGAAAGTTCAAGAAACATACTTGATTATCTTATTTCTTCTTAATGCTATAAGAAAGGCATTAGGGTTCTTCTGAACGTCTTTGTGATTTACACATAGCCTTGAACCATAGCTATGAAGACAATATGAGGGGAAAGTGAAAACGATAATTGGTTAGTTGTTTGTCTTCTATGAATGTTAGTGACTGTTTTTCCAATAATGCTCCAACAACTCTTACAGTCTGCGATGAAAATCCCTGCTGTCTGCAAACATAAGATCTTTTATAAAGTCGATGTTATCTCACAAGATTCTTTCAAAAGGGAAACTTCCAATCTAATACTATTTTTGCATTTTTAAACATTTCTCACATCTTTCAACAGGTTGCTGGAACAGTAGTTACCTAACAGTGAGTGAGTGCTTCCTTTGGATAAATGACAGGACAAGGCAGATCACTGAGCTCATATTCTGAATAGACAACCCTCCTTGTTAATTGGTGGCTAATTGACTGGATCATCCTTGACCGTGGAATGGGACAAAGGTGCCACATTATACAGGTTTATACATATCTGACCCTCACACAATCTTGCATTAGACAATAAAGAAAAGTTGTTTTTCAAAAGGTTGCAAGATAAAAAAAATAAATAAATAGAGATTAGCAAAGTGTCAGCAGAGCCCTGAGACAGTGACTCAACAGTAGCTTAACACTGCAGGATGGAGTGAGGTGGTAATTTGGTGGCATCCTAGTGATCAGTTCTCTAGGTTGGAGTGACACTTATATAAACATGATCCAGTGGAGTGATAAGCTTCATGCCCTGATTCAATGGCTTAATATGTCATCAAAAAGTCACTTTAATGAAGTGGAAACTGTGCTATAATCAACCTGTGTTCTCCGGAAGAGAACTGGCAGCATGTGACTGAAGCATAGCAGAGAAACAGCAGAGTTCATTTCTTGAAGTATTTTCCCATGTTCAATACAGTCATCAATAACCATACAACAATCATCTGCAAACCAAGTGCTTCACAAATTCTCCTTCTTAAATAAACAAGTCTGTAATCTCCTGCATCACAGGAGAGAGAAGACATTTCATACAATAATTCAAAATCAGTAACTCTGCCTAGTCAACTGACTTGACTAGCTTTAGAGAGAACTTGATTTAAGAGTTTTAGCATTACACATTGATTAAAATGTCTTTCCCATTTAGACCCATGAGGGCCTATTCTTTCACAGCGAGCAAAATGACTCATAAAACAAAACCATGGCACAAAAACAGAACGTTAAGATCCAAATGAACTCTGACTCTGACGCAAGTCTTACATAAACATCAGTTACAGTCAGCCAAATTAAAAAAATAAACTGTTATAGTGCTTATGACTACAGAGGTACTAACAACTGAAAACACTTGTCTTTGGACATCCCATGTGAGAAACAACACACTTCCTCGATGTTACAAACAATTTCTAGCTTTTAAAGAAATACCTGCCAGAATTAACAAAATGTCCCAAAGTCATGTCCAGGCTACCCATCAGGCAACCTTCATTCTACAATCAGTCTGAGATAGACAGCTAAAGAAACTACAGTGATCAGACTGTAATCCAATTGCCTTAATTTATACAAAAATAAATCAGCTATAGTGATTATTCTTCTTTTATCAGGTACAGTACAAAACATTGAAAAAAAACCTCTACAAAAAGAAACTAGATCCAGAGGGTAAAGTGGTCGATCGATCTGCAACGACGCAACAGGCTTTGTGGGGAAGCTGGCAGCAGCATTTTGGTGCCACAGACCACGAGAGAATCAGGCTACATCACACCATCACGCCCTTCCACGTATATATAAGCTTTTGTCCTGAGCTTCATATGGTGCATCCACACATGTGCAAGGGTGACCAGTCTGCACCTTGTCTGCAAGACGGTTTCAAAAGAACTTTGTATAAGACTGGTTACTTTGGCATGATTAGCCCCAATTCGACTCCCAAAGCCACAATACCTGACAAATGTTACCGTGCACATGCCATTCTCGTATCCATGTCGAAGGACAACACTTTATGTTTTTGGCCATTAACTAGAAATTTCATATACATTACTGCTGACCCCTTCATTTAAACATAGCCATTTCAATACACAATGAAAGTCAACTTTCAGACTTGAACCTTACTTGAGATAAGTAATCCATCACAACAACAGCACAAATTCTCAGTTATATCGGAACTCATGAGGCTTTCATGTCGCTCACTTGCCTGAACTGTCTTGCCATGAGACTCTTGGCAGGAGGCGCTGACAGATGTATTTAAAAGTAGCCCTTGAAAGCCGGAAATTTTTGGAGGAAATCTGTTTCTGTGAAGCCATTGACTCCTGGCTATGACTCCACATCCACACGCAAACTTCTTTTTATTGTCATCAGTCACAAGTTATCAGTTATCGATTCCACCAAACAAGTATTTTGACTTGATCAAAGACAATAAAAAGCTCACTGTGATGGAATACATGTCAAGTCAGACTCAAGCACATTGACTTTCTTACTGTAAAGAAATGAATGTAAATCAGTGGCTGCCTTAAAGTTTGACATTTGATCTATTAAACATTGGTACGATGTGGACAAAGGTCAGCAGTAATGTAAGTTAGACACTATTTGTAGAGAATGAGCTAAATTGTGATAAAACACTAGAATAGTCCTTTAACAGCATAACCATAGTCTACATCAGGAAAAAAGTGATGAGTGAACTTGGCAACTTGACAAATACTTGGGGCCAATATGGAGTGTTGACAGCTTGTATTAGCGTTGGTTCGGGCCAGTACCAAAAGGAACTTGATGACAGAGAGACGTAGAAACAGTAGAAAGAATTTCCCATTCAAACTAATAAAACATGGTAGCAATTGGTAGCTATGACATACAAAATGAATCATGTCATGATGGCACAAAAGAATAATGAAACAAACTAGCCAAATATGTGTACTGTATTTAAAACATTTTCCCTTTGGTTTGGGATGTAGTGGAGTTGCAAACGGTAGCTTGGTGTCTGGAGTGCTTCCAATGGAGAAAACCCCTGACACTAGATCCCCAATTCTGGGCTTGGATCTACAAACCCTGCATGTTTATATCTGTAATACACATAGAAAATGTGCCTGCTTAGATGTACTGCGTTAATGCCACTGTTTGTTGTTGACAGAGTAAGTCTTGTCACATTCAAAACTAAAATCACCAAGGGCAGATCATATCGAGACTTGGGGATTTAGCCAAAGACAGAGATAGTTTTAAATGTGTGTATCAGAGCAGTGGGGCTCAAACAGAAACTGGGATCTGAGCGGTTCAACAAATGCTAGTTCAGTTTTTCCTGGAATATGTACAGATTGTTGGTGGTGGCCACGGCAATGATGTTGTCCAGGGGATGCCAGGCAGTGTGGAGGATCTTCTTGTTAAAGTCCAGACTGTCTACACTGATCTCATCCTTTTTGCGCTTCCCACCAGTGCTTACTTTGCGAGGTTTCAGGACCGATCTCGGCTTGCTGTTCTCCCGTGATGCCTCTAGAGTTACGTCCTGCCGGTAGCCTCTGTCAAACATCCTGAAGAAGTTGTTGTAGGAACCCGTCATCACAACACTGCAGAGAAACAAGGTGTGAGTGAGTGATGGTAAACTACATTACAATATTGAAGGGTCATGAATCAGAAAGTGTATGGTTCTGTCATGGAGGACTACAGGAGCATGTGCAGGATACCTCCCTGACACCAAAATCAAATCAAGTGAGGTCTTTTGCTCCGTGCTGAGCAGATAACCACAGTAATTGATAAGGACAGTGTTGCTGGATTCAACTGTGTCACATAAGAGCCAACCCAGAACATTTGCATGCATCATCCATGTGTGAGGCGTGATAAAAAAAACCAAAAACGACTTTCTTAAATGCAAATTTTGTTTTGTCAGACTAACAACATATCATGTTTTTTACCCTCACAGTGCATGTAATATAGATGCTCACCTGTCGTTCCCATTCCAGCAGCACTCAAACTTGTCGAAGATGCAATCATTCTCATAGAGTGAACACAACTTACTCCTGAGATATTCATGCACCTGTTAAAAGAAAGTGATTAGTAAATGTTAGCAGTTATAATCAACAGCGACACATGAGACCAACGTTTCATTATGATTTCTGGAAAACACCTCCCTCTTGTGGAGAGACACTAGAATGACATCAAGCCGTATAATCTGTATTTCTACAGATTATACTGATACTGAAAATGATGGAACAACAGTACAGAGCAACTTTTGTCTTAGCATGGCAGCAGGTACAGACCTGATATGTCTCTACTGGCCGGGTCTCCATGTTGAGATCCCAGATTTTGACGGACAGGTAGTCACGGGTCATCATGTAGCGTCCACTGTGGCTGAACTTTACATCAGAGATGGATGAGATGATTTCAGAAAAGAATGAACGATTGTTTGGATCCTCTGGCTCTTCAAACACTTAAAAAAAGAGAAAGAAGAATGTCATTAAAATACTTTGTCTGCCATTCAAACAGCCTTGCATAATTTAATGTGGCATCATAGGCAACTCTGTTTTAACAGTGTTATCATTGCAGGGACGTACTCTCATGTTCTCTCTGTGTCGCAGTCCTACAATTTTAACAAACATGCTACCATACATATGCTCCTACAAGCCTGCTTTCTCTAAAATTTAAAAATTGAGAAGCAGAATAATGGGAGAGCTACAGTCTTAAATACAAACCAAAAAAAACTAAACACTGAGTCTGTCTTCACTATCTTCACTGTCTAAACTCAAGGTTTCACCCTTAATTTAAATAGTCTGTACACAAAATCCTCATATTTACAGCACAGCTCCCGTGCAGACACACAGCATAAATTAAACTGTGCTTACTTTTGGCGTGCTTGTCACACAGCGCTGATGTCCTCATGTCACACAGGCGGATGGTACCTTTGCTGCTGCTGTAGACAAAAGTGTTACATTGGTTGGGGTGGAACTCTGCGGCTGTGATCACCTCCGTCAGCTCCTCCATATTGGCTGGCTTAATGTCAACAATATCTGAAGAAGTGAGGTTAAGGTCACAGAACTAAAAAGACATTTCCACAAACAGGACTAAAATATTTCTATACAATAGAACCATTTTGAGGTCAAACTCAGTTAGAGCCACTATATGACAAGTTCCCTTTGGGGACATCTAGTGGTTGTATAAAATATGATACTGTGGTTGGCACCAACGCACAACAATTAGAATGTTCAAATGTTTAGGCAGCCCTAAACACCCCAGTGTCTACTTTAAAATACAAAAAAACACCAGAAACCAGAAAACCATTGTTTGTATGGCCTTCATAACGAACAAGATTAATCAATTTACCAACTTAACATGAATTTAAAAAAGGTGCTGTAATACGCAGTAGGCTTCAGTGTTGTTGCAGTAGATATGTGTAGTGGGCAGGTAAAAAGGACGCGAGGGATCATAATCTGAAAGTGAGTCAGAGCTACCTTGAAGCAAAGACTAAACTAACTAGAACATAGCGTTCATTATTTCACATAGCACATATACAGAAAGTTTAAATCAAAATGTCACATCATACAACACATGGGAGATCATTGTAAAGGGCTGCATTTCTCAGTACACTTCGTAGTCTTGCTATGTCACACTTTTCTTCCACAGGAGGCATAATTAGAGTCTAAAGTCTATTGGAATAACTGATTACTGATGTCAACCTACAGGAGATGATGGCTGCATGAAATTAATCACTGAAGGATACTAAAGCTGCGATCAGTGATCTCTAGATTCCAGAGGTTAATGCGCAGGTCGTCTGCAGACAGGTAGGTCTCACAGTCACTGTTGACTGAGATGGAGTTGATATGGTAGGTGTGAGCATTCACAAACACTCGTCTGGGGCTGGCTTCCACCATCAAGTCCATGGGCCTGAATACTGGTACCTAAGGAGAGAAGCAGGATTAGTATCAATTTATTTTCAGAGAAAATACAGTGGATGGTGTCTATCATATTGTCCTAATTTTTATGAATTGTAAAGTAAATTTAGAATTCATTAAAAAATAAATTTAAATTATTTTTCCATTAAGCACAAAAATGTCCCAAACTGGTGTAGGTGAGACAGATGGAGGTATCACAACACATACTGGTCATCAGATAAGTCTGATCATATTCCAGACCTTTTTTCGAGATTTTAATGGTAGTGTGAGGGGAGACATTTTTTAATCAGTGATGACACAGACAGCAACAGTTAACTGTTGTTCAAAAAAGAAAGAAGGGTCTCAGTGTAACAGGCAAGTCTGTTAAACTGAGTTTAAATTTGGAAACTAACTCAATGAATATAGATCAGTGTTCCCTCAGTGGAGGATGCATGTGACCAGGAGAAACATGTGCAGTGAAACTAAATCTGGAAAGACCTTTTCCAGAACAGACACTGTGTTTTGTCAAACACAGCTGTAACTTGCAACACGATTAGTTGCATTGCAATGGTCGACTGTTAATGTTATTAGTTAAAACTGTGCTTTTACTGGTAAGACATAAATACATCTGCTGAATCTTATTAGCTTGACTTGTTCACTTAAGGAATGGAAAGTGAGTACAGAGCCCCACGTGCGGCTTACACTTACAAATCCAGGATATAAAAAACTGGTTAATGATAACATAATTAATAATTAATGCATGTTTGACATTAACAGGGCAGCGATACAATAATTTATACACACCCGTAGTGTTGTGACAGTGTTGAAATCTCTGTATCGCCCATCTTCTTCCTTCAAATTGTAGCCCTCTGGTCTCTTGTCACGCTCACTAATTTTCCACAGCTTGATGGTTTTGTCTATCAACAAAAAAGAGCAGAAATCATGTAGTGTCTCCAGAGGATATATGAAAAGATTTAAAACAGCCAAACAGCCCATACTGTACTTACTACATCAGTTTAATTTGAATACAGTGATTTACTAACCATTTGTAGACAAAAGGAACTGTGCTGCATTCTTCTGTGGCAACCATCGAATCTTGTTGATCTTCTCCTCAATCTCAAGGCTTTTCAGGTAGTCAAACTCGGGCTCGTGGCTCTGGAAGGTGCTGTAAACATTGTACTCTCCTCGACACTGTGGCTGATTCTTACTCTAAACAATGACAGACCGCAGATCAGAGTTAGTTCAAGTATTATGCTGAGAGCAAGGGTCAGTTCATGTACGATGAGAAGCCACATAATGTTTTTTTTTCTTTTTTCCCCACTTCAAATAACACTTTTGGCATAAATTGAATTTGAACTGAATTCAGTAAAATTTACAACAACATTGACCTAACAGTGAGTTTAGCCAATGTGAAAAACAATGATGTTTGCACACATTTATTTTTGTCAGATGAGTCACCAGAACTTACCTCTGGCTCCTGCTGAAAGATGACAACACGGCCACCTTTGTCCCCCGTGGCCAGCAACTCCCCAGAGTGGTTGAATTCAACAGTGGATATGATGTCAGCTGTCAATGAGGTAATGTAATTAGAATACCATCAGATTTTGTGCCCTTTTCCAGAGTTAAATTTGTTACTGTAGCAGGGAGTCTGTTGTATAAATCAGAGGTGTGTTCAACATGAAAATATTGTGCACTGAATGATTAATTTCCTCCCAATGATGCATAAAATTCTTCCAGCAGCATTTCAAATATTGTACGTTTGCTCCTGTTTTGTCCACCTACAGTATGAGAGGTGAAATCCATGTCAACCATGGTGGAAACACAACAGAGGAATGACGTACATGTACATGTACATACATACACATACTTCAGTGTGTTAGGGCATTGGAACTAAAGGCCTACGAAACACTCCTAGGAAAGGGGGAAAAAAAACTTGCCATGCGCAGCTATTCAGCACTTTTCAAAGAAGAGCATTCTAAACAGATTCAACACAACAATCAATCCCTGTTTATAGGCTGACACTATTCTGAGCCAGTGCAATCCTTAATATAGACTATGGTGTTGTTCCTCTAAACGCAGCACACAAAGTGCCTGATACGACCTAACTCCAGACAAACTCTCGTATACAGCAAAGGGGGCAGAGTGAAGGAGAGTATTTCTGCAGGATTCAGATAAAACTGCTGCACCACTGTTGTGTTGAGTTTTCAGTTTATGTACTGCTGTGTATTGACACAAGGAGAGGTTGCATTTATACTTGTTCTCGGGAGCAGCTTACTGTAAACATCGGTGTAGTCCCTTACACGCAAATAAGTTCATCATATAGTGTAAACATATGTGTTTCAGGAACTTGTGAATTTACTCATTGGACTGCGGGTAAAGGGGCGTTACAATCCACCACTAGTCTTTCTGTTCATATTGCTTACCCCATTGACTCATAGATTTTTTTTTTTTATGAATATGAATTATGCCCGTGTACTGTGTTAAAATTATCAACAGCACTAAAAGAATCAGTTAGTCACAAAACCATTTTCTCAGTTATCCTTATTGGTATCAAACCATGCAAGCAGATGAGAATAATCACTGTCATCAGTTTCTCTTATTGAGAACTACTACTTGGTCAAAAATAGTTAATCAAATCTGTCCTGAATGTGGAGGCAACCAAGCCAGTGTTTCTAAAAAGAGACTTTCCTGTCAAGGTTTTCATTTCATAACATTTTGTAAAGCTTTGAGCATAACAAATGAAATTTCCTTCACCTCCATCATATTGAGTTTGCAGTACAAGTATCAAAACATAAGATCATCTGCACAGTTAAATATCAATACTAGAGCTAAGTACATGCAAACCTTCTTGAAAATAGGACCTTAACACACATTTGAAGTTGAGCCCAAGCAAACTGAACTCAACCAAATAAACACATTGTTTCAGTAACTTCCATCTTGTTTATGAAATCCCGTGTCCTGCAGAAGTAAAACATGCACCTGTTCAATTCTGATGTGCATTTCACTCCAAGACAATATTACATTTCACAGACTGGAAAAACATAGGCTTGCGAAAGTAGCAACTGTTGACATTTTGAAGCAGTTATGGCCAAAATAGATGAATGCTGCCAGCCAGTTTAACTTGTCTGTAACAGGCCTACTGGACTATCAGCAACCTTTAACTTCAGTGTAAACAGGTTAATGCTCTAAAACAGCAGTCACCCATTCAACTTTCATGATCTGCACAGAGAGCACACACAGACAGTGTAACAGTAGCATGAAAGCTAACTTCAAAACAAGCATGCACAGGAAGGCAGTCAGACGAGTGCAGGTTCGCAACTGTTCCCTAAGCAGCACATTGACTCACCTTCAGCGACATCATCATCTATCGCTCCTTTGACTTGGGAGAAACACCACTGCACATCAGTGTTCCCACCTCCGGCCCCTGTACGGAACACAGACCCAGGTTTGATCAGCCACCATCAGAGACAACTTCCCATGCGTTAGCCTGACGCTAACGCTGCTAAACTCGGGGATATGGGAACAAGGCTAGTTGTGGCTTCATTCAAATTACATAATGTGACTGATGCACTATATTGCAAGACAGTGGAGAGAGTTTAAGCATGTTTGTTGTGGATAACAGTCACTTTCAAAGTGTTAGCATGTTGGAAGTGTATCCTAGCTAGCTAACTAGCTTGTGCTGGTTAACAACAACAGAGGGACAAACCATCATTAGTGCTAAACAGGAGAATAACTCCTAAAATATAATTAAAGCTGAGACACCGTGTCGGGCTTTTCTCTCCGGGTTTACCTGCCATGGTGAGTGGCTCGGACAGGGGGAGTCTGTGAAGCGTGCTCGGGCCCTGGACTGGAGCTCTGTGACCCGGGTCGGCTGGGCGGTTCTGACCGAGGAGCAGCGGAGGAACAAACCCGGGAGAGTGTTAGCGACTCCAAACACCGCACAAGTCGTCGGCCCGGTGCGATCCAGACAACACAAACCGATTTTCAGGTACAAGAAGTGAGCTGCAGCCTGCAGGAGTGAATTTTAGACTTTGCTCTCTACTTTGAGATTCCCTCGTCTCTGCCTCTCCCTGCGTTACACTTTCAAAATGGCGCAGCGCGGGCGGCGTTCAGCGGTCATCAGGGAGCGGCCAGGCGGAACCATGCAGCTTTAATCTGTCTCATTCCTGGGCACTCAGTTGTATGAGTCTATTCCACCTGGTTAACTGATTTATAAAGAGTTTGATTTTCCAATAAAATGCAATAAAGACCTTTTCTAAATCCCCATAATACATAAACCCCGCCCGTATGGATTGTTTCAGTAATATAATCGAACCAACCCGCGCACGCATGATTTTTTTCTTTTGCTTCCCAGCTAAAGTGAACTAGTTCTGATTCAAAGTTTTAAAAAAAAAAGTAAAATATGATTTATTTAACTTGATTTTAAAATTGGATATAACTATAGTATCAACTAAATATGATTTAAATATTCTTCATGTGTATAGTCATCGTGTAATAACAATTATTAAATTAATTTGATAATTAATTTAATAACACACAAATAACATATACATCGAAACATTTGTAAAAAAAAAAATACAAATAGACAAATAAATAAATAAACACTAACAAACACTTCGACAGGACCTGCTGCAGTTTCTTGCATCAGTTTTGGCCACCAAAAGAAAAAGAAAAAAGCCAGCCTTAGTGAATAGATTGAAAATTGACTTACTGACTGTTCATATGCAAACTGATGCTCAGACTTTATTCAGGATTCACCTACCCCAGGCCAAAATTGGCATCAGACCCATATAGACCTTCACCACTTTGACTTATCATTATAGGAAAAGCTCAGGTGTCACTAATAACATTAAGCTGGCAGTATTCTCTTCAAGTGTCCCTGTAAAGCTGTGATAGTGTGACATTGGTGCAGCATGCACAACAAGAGGACCCTGAAACTGAGGCAGCTAAATGAAATTAAGCAATTATTCATGTTATTTGCAAATGTGCTTTTCCCAGTGTGCTATGTCAACATATCTTCCTATTGGCATATGTATCTGTCCCAATCCTCCTCTCTGTCACCTTATGTGTGTACTATTTAGTTTTTGGTATATAAGATTTGCCTGTTAGAAGAGAGGTCACAAGTCAGACTCAAAGTGGGGACATTGCACCCTAGTTTTTGGTAGTTCGACTAATCACACATTTTTGTAAGAATATACACCATTTAAGCACAGTTTAAATTGAAATAATAAAGCTCTTCAAATTAAATTTAAATTCTACAATACAGGACAACAAGATTAGGTATTAATGCAGGTGTTGCCTTAAGGCCCACATCATTTCTGTTTATATTGTGCTTTGGTGGTGCTTACAGTATTCCCAAATATATGATGAATTGCCATACAGTAAACCTGGAGCATTCAAGTCCTCTGGTGATTCAGCTTTCTCAGACACACAGCTTTGTTTCACTAGTTCATCCAGGAGAAATTAGAACTGTAATAGAGAAGCATTGCCACTGCTGATTTGCCCTATTTACAGAAACATTTTTGTCAAATGTGCCTCTCAGAGAAAACAGAACAGCTTTAAAGCTTTTATCGATCAAGAATACGCTATACTGATTTTGTATGCTACACAAATATACAAACATGTTTCATAGCTTCATTGTAGTTGCTTTCCAGCTCGGCAGATATTACAGTTTCTAGATTGCACATTTAACACTGTCAACAAACACATCTGATGCAAGCTGGCCTGTTTAAATGAGTTTCACTGTAGAGCTGCTCTAAATGCCTGCAACACAAAAACCTGCACAAAAGCTGTGAGCTCTACTGCAGAGTGTGAATCAAAAAAGGAAGCAAGCATGATGACTCCAGCTGTTATTGTTGTGTGTGGAGACATTAATGATTCATAGGAAGTGCATAGACCACAAATCCAAAGGAGGTTCATTCTGATCAACTTCATCAATGAGCTCTAAAGTCCGAGACCACACTCATTCTTCAACAGTCTCTTCTTACTTTCCCACCATGAAATAAGTGGTCCATCTGGCAAGGAGCAAGGCACCAAACAGCACCGTGTAGCTGAAGAGAACAAATTTGAGGATTTCCCTGAATGTCCGGAGGAAGCGGATTATCAAGGGCTCCACATCCAGAGGCTCCTGCTGTCTCTTCTGCCTGCCACTGGGTTGAGTCAGGTGTCCCATGTTCTCACCTCGGCCCATTCTGCAAACACACACGTTTGTCAAATATCAGAACAGAATACAAGCAAACAGAAAACTTTAAGCAGCAAAAACATTTTTTTAGTGCTTCATGTATTATTAAATGTTTTCGTTAATTTGAATTAGAGTTGCAAATTGATTCGTTCCAAGTCTTTTAGAAGCTGCATTTTCACAAGACCAATGTTAATAATTTATCTGCAAATTGCACTAAGTGGATTCAGTATTGATCTGCTTTGTTTGTGTATCATCGGAAACTATAGACTGTTGCACATCTTTAGCACTCACCTTCATCTTTCACGATGTGAACTGTTGATATTCTTAGGAGACATGCTGAATATAGTCATGTCTGTTTTAAGCATTTATCAATCAGGCTGCAGAAGTTACAGCAAAACTCTGATATGAACCATGTCAGAACAAATTATGCAAATAAAGGCAGTTTTGTTATTTTTCAGTTTAAGAGAAATGACGGGACAATCTAGTCAAGTTGTCATGGTGAAGGTTAAACAGGAGATTAACTAAACTAAAAGAGAAAATTCATACATGCATGAATCACAAAAAAGCTCAAGGTACAATTTCTATAATAAAAAACATAAACCGATCATACCTTGGTGTTGCTGCTACAGGACAGAGGCTGATGAGCAAGTGGGCTCCTGAGCTTCCAGCCCTGAAGTCCAAGTTGGTGTGTGCTGCCTTGAGCGTCTCAAGCCCTAATGGCAGAGGAGGAGCCAGAAGCAATAACTGATCACAAGGATCAGAAACCCCTGGGACTTTTCTAACAGGACTTCAGTGCACCTGCTCCTCAAAAGGAACTGTAGTGTAAAATTTGGGCCATCAAGCACAAAATAAACAAAATTAAATATTTTCTAATTAATTAAATCCAAGCAGTTTTTATGTCATCCAGCCAATCAACGTGCAGGAAATGAACATAGATTTACCCGAGCTAGTTCACCAAAATATCTGAGTGCTGTCAGCAGGTCTCCCAGTGTTCATAGTGTAAGGCACGGACAAGGTATTGACTGAAACAGAGATCAAACACCCTCCCGCAGCACAGTTATCCTCTACCGGAACATGGAGCAAATGGCCTCCTAATTCAATCAGTGTCCCGTGCTGTCAAATCATGGGCTGCCGTGGGCTGAGCTCTCCAGACAGCACAGGGCCATTACCGGCTGATCGGGAGGCCTGTTACAGCGCTAATTGCTCCTTCAGAGAGCCGGACCACTGCTGACGGATAAACTCCCATCCCTGCCATCTGCTCTCCCTGATCACAATCAGCTTGCCTTTCTGAAAAATGATCTACTAAACAATAGACAAAATGGCGTCCCACATGACCGAGCCATTTTAGACTTTACCTGTTTTTACCCCAGCAAAACCTCAGAAAAATGCCTACAAAAGCTGAAGAAGTGCATCTATAATCATCTTATACATGACACCATCACAAACATCCCAAAGACTTTAATCATACATTCATATATACAGAAGCTCCATTGTAGAGCAACAGCCTCAGTGATGGGGACAAAGGGGTGCAGGATAAACAGTAACATTAAACCAGCTTTATATTATAGTGTATGGCTGCAAATCAAAGGTATCCTGTGGAGACACCTAAAAATAGCAGAGAGCAATGTTTTTACAAGTGGGTCAACATTTTGTTTGCACACAAGAGGCTGATACACATTCATGCTGCTGGTCTCACTAGTCCAGTGATCCACTGTTGGTGTTGGTATCATACAAAGAAGTGTCGGAAATCACCACCAAGGGCAAGCAAGAAAACATGGATATAATCAATGCAAGATTTAAATAATTAAAAATAAAAATCTGCTATGCATGTTATGAAGGAGGAAACGTATTCATGTCAGGCGTCAAGGATACACACAATGAATTTTGGTCAGTAACACTGAATGCAAACATAACTGTTGTCCACTGGGCATATTTAAAGAGCCTGTTGCTGCTTAAACAGCTAGACATCAATGAAACACCTGAAGTTCACTGACACAGACATAAAAAGAGCAGCTGAGTCTGATGGATGGAGGTGTTTGATGTAGCCAGGTGTGCATGCAGGTGACTCAGGGGGTCTGGGATTCAGGCCGGTCCATGAGGGATTTGATCCAAGTTGTACCGTTTATGAGTTTTGTGGTGGCTATAATATATTCCATCCCGCTGTCTTCCATCTGAGAGAGGAAACGAAGAGCGGCTATTTCTGCGTACGACACTCCACCGAGAAAGAACACCAGCGTCGTGCGATTCTCCCCCTGCTGGCCTGTATGATAGTAAAAGGAGATGAATGTCATGCAAACAAAATGTAAACGCAAGTGTGATCATATCATCATCATATCTTTTCTTTGTGTCACTATGATTTAGTAAATTCATCAAATTTCTGCCATTGCGTTCTTCAACAAAATACAACCAAATACAAAAGAGAGTCCTGTGTGCTAAAGCACCATGTTTTGAAATGTCAAAACAGTAATTTATAGCCATCATCCTCCCCCTAGTTTAGAGTCCTCTATTATCACCTTTTAAAATCCAGTGTAAGTCAGGCATGTAGAAACAAGTCAACCGCCTGATGCCCAAACTCACAGTTCTAATTAGCACGTTTCAAATTGAGTGTATAATCAAATGCATTATTCACATCAGTTTAACACCTCCTACTGCCAATATGGAAAGGTGGAGGAAAACTGCAGGAAAGCATGGTGGTCACAGTATGTTGTTATCTAGCCTTCTCGTCAACACAGTCAAAAAACCACACACACTGACAGTGCTTCTGTGGTGCTGTCAGCTTTGTGCCATCAATCTGCTGCTGTTCAGCATTTGACTAAACAGAAACAAAAGCCTGTGTCTTATCTACACGGAACAGGCAGGAGTTCGTTTACTTTGATTCTGTTTAGTGAGCAGCAGGGCAAACAGCAGACCCAGTTTACACCAGCCCTTACGTTTCTTATGAAGCCCAGCAGGCAGCTGTTGTCTCTCCTCAAAGTGTGGGCCTGGAAGCATCTTCAGCACTTCTTCGATGCTACGCCACCCGGGCCTGGCCAAGACCTGGGTCAGTCGGATGCTTAGTGGAGCGTAGCCACTGTACACATAGGAGATGTCGTTGGGGTTCTGTGGGAATCAGACAGTCAAAGAAGTCAGGGTCCTCCTCAAATTGTCAAGAGTGCCTGGATTTAATTCTCAAAGTCCTTATTTCTCTTCATAAATCTTGTACCTGTTCATTGGCATCCTCCATCCACAGTTTAAGGGTTTTTCTAATGGTGGGGTAGTTATTCCTTGAGCTCATTTGTGGCTTTAAAAGACCCGCTTTCTCTAGGTTGTTCATTGTTAGCATGTGTTCATAGCCATAGGTCTGCACAAAAAACAAAAAAAGGCATTATTTTAAAAACACCTACCAGTTTTAATTATTCATTTAATACAAATAAGTAATTCTTAGAATTTAAAGTACACAGAAATTGACAATTATCTTTATTCTTTGATGCAGCAGGAATGTACAGACAGAGAAAAAACAAATCTGTCTGTCTTTGACTCTACCTGGAGAATCTCCCTCTTGTAATAGTCAAGCACCTTCTGCTTGAGGCCGTTGTTGCAGACTGACTGCATACACACCAGACGCAGAATCTTGATCAGTGGATCCTTTTGGGCAATGGAGTCTTCTATATATGTGTTCACCTAAGAGGTATCATACAATCATCAGAACTATAGTGCCCCTATACATATAGTCTCTTTGCATAAAATCTAATTTAAATAAGCACCAGATACAAAACATGGATCACATATTTATGTGAGAATCATTTTTATGACATGATGATTAGATTGGAAAAAGTAATATGTGATGAAGAATACCTTGTCTGTGTCAACTCCAGTCATAAACTCCTGCTCCACTGTGAGATTATCAAAGAAGGCCTCAGATGCTGAAACAAGAGATACTAGTTAGATTTGATCACATTATAATTAATGTAGATGACACCTTAAACAAACAATGGTGTAAGAAAAGAGAAATATTGTCCTAAAAACCAGCACTATTAAAAGACAAGTTTTTTGATGCCATGTAGTTGATTGATGTTATCACTGCTGGTTACTTTAAAAAAAAAAAAAAAAAGATTGTAGGTTTTCACAAATCACAATACAGACAGACAACTATATATATACTATATATACAGCAGTATAAGGGGGAAAGAGGGAGTTATTTACGCACTGGTGATGTCCTTAATCAGCTCTGCTATAGAAGTGTGATTAGCCAGCGAGCTTCGTGCTGCCTGCATATGAGGCAGCTGAGACACAAACTGCTTAATTTCTCCCACTGTTTTGGCATTGTGGCGTTCCTGAAAGACAGAAAATATCACTTTACTTTCCGTGCTGTTAATATATTCCATACTGCACCTCAGAAAAACAGCATTTTAAATGATGAAATCCAATATAATTACCACAAAGTCAATCATACAGCACGTCAGTAAATTAAATTAGGCATAAAACAGGTTTACACATGGCATAAAATTAAAATGTAGCAATAACAAGGTTAGGAATCTGCTGCTCCTTCATCTAAATGCATCTGTAGACAAAATACTTTAACCCATCTTCAATTAACTAATTTAACTTGGTGCCTATTTACACAAATTTCCTTCAGGCTAAACACTGACAATAAACACAATCAATTACATTCCTGAAAACCTTTCTAATGGAAAGCGTCTGCTCATGCTCACTACTTTCCAGGTGTAGAGCACCTCTGATGATACATTAACAGTCTATACTAATGTAGTTTGTATTGCAGTCAATGCACCAACTTCTGAGCTGATGACTGATGACCGTAACATGTTCAGTTTGATAAGGATTCTAAGTGAACAATTAGTACTTGATGTTATCTCTAGGAGATTGTTATCACCTCCCTAACCTCATGGATTTCTGTTCTGACCTTTGTGGTAAAATGCCACAAAGATTACAATCAGATCAGCTGGGATGTCTGGAAGTAATCTAATGTAGCTCCCAGGAAGTATCAGACACTGCAGAGACATGTTTAACATTCTTGTAATGAGCATTACACTCTTATTATTTTAAAGCAAGCAAATATGTTCTAGTGACAAAAATGAGGCAAGACCAACCTCAAAGGCAGCTGAAATGATTTTGGCCTTCTTGCTGAGTGCTGCTCCAACAGCGTTGAAGTTTTTGTCCCGTATTTCTGCGTACAGTTCCTCTGCTGAGTTGAGCTGTAACTTCTTGGGTTCTGTAGGTAGATCTTTACTCGCCTCACCTTGCTTCTTCTGTGCAAACTTCTCAGGAGGTAACTTGACATAACCTGTGAGTCAGAGGCAGAAAAAGTAAAGACTGGTGATTTAAAACAGACATTCAAGAAATAGTTAAATACATGCAGACTGAAGATAATTACAACAGCACACTCACATCACACTGACATTCACACATAATGAGAAGAAGTCAAAAAGATTTATTCTCACCATTATTGATTCCATAGATCTCATCAATGAGACCCTCATAGGTGAGCTGTGTGGCCAGAGGAGTGAGCAGGTCAACATTACGGTCCAGGAGGAGCAGAGTATCAAACACTGGCAGAATTTGGTTCTGACTGCCAGCAAACTCCCTCTTCATCCTTAGCATCATGTTGGCAACATGCTGAGCACAAGCAGAGATGTTTTCTCAAACAAACACATTCACCTGGCTGCTGCTGAGCCTCTGTCCATGTGCATTTATCAGTTCCAATAGAACAGTGATCATCAGTTTTCATCCAGAAGGATTCCACCTCTTCCGTACTCACCCGTGCACATTCTCCTTTCCCATATATCTGTGGAATGGTGCCATACAGTGCCTGTAAGGTCATGAGGCCTTTGGCTGTGTGGTAAAGGCTTGTTTGGTCATTTTCTAAGTAACACTCCTGTAAAAAACAAGAGGGAGTAAAAAACATCATGGGAGTAAGAAATATGCCACAGCTATGACTCTGAATGAGCGGTGAAATTCGAAATATTGCCTTCAAGAGTAACAGGATGGTTGACATATTATGTCTGGGATGTACAAGTTGAACTCACCCTGAAAGCACTTTCATACTCCATGGAGAGCAGGTCACCATCATAGGGAATCAGGTCCAGAATGTACTCGTCAATGTTGATGAAAGAGCCCAACACGCCCTGCTCCTTCAGACGCTGTTCACACAGCATGCTCCGTCGAGGCACAAACAAAATGTGGAAGTCTCGTGACGAATGCATCTTGTCCTCACTGAAAGGTCCACAACCCAGAACAAAAGAGTTAAATAATGGGAAAGAATGGATGTGAAAACACTTGATTCTTGTTGACACTAGGGGCTTGAAAATGAGATATATAAAACAGACCTGATTACATTCTCAGCAATGATGTCCATGAGCTCCAGCCTGGGACGAACAAAGAAGATGATATTTTTGACATCTGCAGTGGGGAGCCTGCCACTCTTGAGGGTGAACATCTTTTCCACTTCATGTTCCTAATAATCACAGAGAAAACATTTTCAATCCTATTTGTTTCATTCAACATCTTTTTGTTATTTACAATTGACAAAAACATACGTTATGTTAAATATGTACATTCTTGTGCCTTTGACATCAGATAGCTGATCTGGGCCAGAAAGCACTTACCTTAAGTAGAGAGTACTGAGCTATCAGTCCAAAAGGTCCAGTCAGATATTCGTCCCAAACTATGGCCTAAAGAGAAAGGGCACATGGAGTATACCAGTAATAAGACCGGAAAAATTAACTGTAAGCGGAAATGTTTACTGTCAGTGTTGCTTATGATTTAGCTATGAGCTAATGGTTCATATAATAAATTGCTATGCAGATACACACGCATGTAGCTATATTGTTAGAGGGTTGCAGAGTTTTAATAGGCCACAACATCTCTTTATATAACCTGTATTATTATATATCTTGAAAGGTGTGCCCACGGTTGGCAGCTGCATGTTAACTTCACACTGAGGCTAAAGAAACTAGCTAAGTTGTCAGATCCACGGATGCAGATAACTGTCGTTGTTTCAGCCATGTTTTCCGTGTTTATATATGTTCTTTACCTTGCTCCCCGCACATTTGTCCAAAAACTCTCGAAGCTCTTTTCGTGCTGCTTCTCTCAGAATGTTTAAATTTACTCTTCCGTACGACAAGTGAGCAGCCATCTTTCTTTATTAGCAACACAAGACAGATCAGGTGACCGCGGCTCGATCACATGATCAAAGAAGCTTCAATAACAAGATAGTTAATATAGCATAATACAGACGACAAAGCTAATTCTTTCCAGCACATGAAAACTTCCTTTCTGAACACACTGCAACAAAAATACCTGAAACTCTGATAAGTAACAGCAAATAATTCACAAACAGAACAACTATTTGTAGCACCAACTAATTCCTTGTGCGCATGCGTACTGAAACTTACGTACTTAAACAACTTCCCTCAAGTCAGTTTTGTGGAATATTGCGTCTCATATGCATTAAACTATATGTAGGTAGAACATATCTTAAACATTTTGGTGTACAGCACATGTAGCAGAATCTCTGTTTTCCCAATTGAGAAGTCTAAGTGTGGGACAGGAATACGGAAGTAGAAAGGGATTAAGTCTTGTTCCACCTGTAGTCTTTTCCTGAGCGTATGTGTGGCAATAAAATGACAATTGATGATAGTTACCTACTATTTATGTAAATTATTCTGAAAATCAATGAATCTTGTATTTCAGTGACGTTACCCTTAAAAATTAATGCAAAAAACATATACTTTATTGTCATAAGGGGAAAGGGCGCATTTCCTCTTTTTTGATGCAATGAACGCTTAATCCAGTAGATGGCGCAATGTCTCCATAGTAAGAATAAAAGTGGAGGTTTGCTTATAACTGAGACACTGATGTTAGAATTTCGCTGGTTATTGTTGGAGATTAAATTGAATTACTCCTGCAAAACAGTATATTAATCTAACACATATACCTGGAAAGAACAGCCAATCATATTTGTATTAAATTTGGTTACAGACAAATAAGAGAATATTTTTGAGAGTTCATAGTTAAGAAAGATAAAAATACACACGAAATCAAAAGCAAGATAAAATTAGAACTGCAGCTCAATTATATCAAAAGCCTTTGCATTTAAATAACAATGAAGCTTATTGTGATCTTGTTAAGTGCATGTTTAAATACCATAAAGCACAGTTGCAAATCACCACGCATAATACATAATCTTATATAAATGACTTTTCAGTAGAGCTGCAAGAATGATGAGACACTATGTGCTGTTATAGAGACAATCACATCAGCTGATTGTCCACTTCAGCATCACTGTTATCACTTCAGATCCAGGGGTTTCCTTCCCTGGGTACCAAGGGCTTTTGCATCCTCCACACAGGCTTGAAGAGCAGTTCCCACGCATTGTGGAGGTCCTGTGAGCCTCCAGCATCAGACTTCTCCTCCAGGCAAAAAAAAATAAAGGACCAGTGGTTTTGGTGACAGGCACCATGCGCAATGACTGAGTCTGTGGTCGGATCCGAGCGCCGCACAGAAAAATAGTCCGCATCATTCCCAGAGAGAGAGAGAGGGAGAGAGAGAGAGGAGAGAGCAGAGCAGGACTGGACTCTCAGGTAGGCTGCAACATCTCCTTCGAAGCATTTTCAAATATTGCATCCTCAACCTAAATCCACTGTGAGTTTATCGACCAGTGCATTAGAATTTCTCATTTATAAGTTGAATGAATGCAGCATTTCATTAACAGGAAAGACTGGATATGATGTGTTTCACATTTCACTGCCTGTATTTGTTAATTTGATGGAACATTTTTTTTTGCCTTTATGAGCTCTTTACTCACTGAGTCATTTGAATGAAAAATGAATGTGTGCAGTGCAGCTCAGTTTGCATGGAGCAGCTACTAATTAACCTATGTGAGGTACAATTATGTAAATGAACATTTGATTGATTCCTTTGTTTTATGGAAAACATGTCTTACTGAAAACAGCTCTGCAGCAGAATGCTCCTGTCATTCATGTAGAGATGCTCATGGAGCTCATCACCTCCTTATTTTGAATTGTTGCATTGATTTTACTACAGCATGCTTTGGTGTTATGATTACGCACTCCTCAATGGGTATTGAATATAACTCTTGGTGCAGCTCTGAGGGCTCTGTTAAATCCTCCTTCAGATTAATTAAAACAAGGCTGGTGGCTCGCTGCTCTCCTGCAACACTGGTGTTTCCTTGTTGCAGATCTTATATGAGAAAACAGATCTGGTAAGTCATGTGGGAGATTGTGTGGTTGCGGTCCCTGGGCGTTGCTGCAGGATTTTTAGGAGCACACACTGGGGCTTGATGTGCCTGCAGACTTGAGAGGAAAACATCAGTGGTGCCTCCAGATGCTGATGTGGGCAGGGCAGCTCCCAACTCCAGTTGTGCCCAAGGGCAGGTGATTCGGTCGCCTACTTGTTGTGATATTACCTCATCCTGCACCCGTGGGTTATTGCACTTTGTGGCACAGAGCCATGCGTGTTGTGAACAGACTCATTGGACCAAACAGTTTCAATGCTTCTGGTCTTAATATGGAAGGAGGACAGGAAAAAGAAGCCAGGAATCCGCCTCTCCATTCCAACATCTCCAACTCCTCCTACAGACCTGAAGCATGGGGATTAAATGGGGGAGGGGAGAAAAGACTGAATGAACAGTCTGAGAGATATCTGCAGCTGCCTCCTCTCACATGAGCAACCACAGTAGTGATTGGACGACACCCTTATGCTGGTACCTCTCTCTCTGTCTCTCTGCCAACCCACTGTTTTCTGTCCAGAGAAAGATCAGAATTAGGCAAGAAAAGGGGGGAAATTGTTCCTTTTGAATTTATCATGTGAAACAAGATAAATAAGAGGCGGAAGGAAACATGGGTGTTTAGGGAAAAGGTGAAAAAAGATGGAGGAAGTGCTCTGCACACTAACTGCATTATTTAAAGCTGAAGCATACGAGGCGACTGTACCCATAATCCCATGTCTTCATCTTGTCTTCCTCTCTAACTGTCTTTTCAACTCTGCCTGTTAAGAACCAGCCCAGCAAATATGCATTATTTCTGACAACCACGTTTATCGATGTGAGAGAGGATCCACTGACAGTGCTCTTGCAACAATGGCCCGTTCTGCATGGGCTTTGAAATTTGGCGCAGGTACAGTCTACTACAAACATGTAGACTGGTGGACACACACATGCACACACACACACACAGCTTTTAATCATTCTGATTCTCGTCTTCTGATCTTGCTGTTACCATGGTCACAGTTGGTAAAGGTGCATGACTCTATGTTCCTCTGTGCTCCTCACAATCCGTAAATGGAGCTTTGAACCAAAAATCATGTTATACACTGAATATCTGTTGTTTCTGTCCACTGCTTTAGAGTTTATTTCTAAATCTGCTGGACAAAAGATGTTTTTTCTGCCATTTGTGGCCGAGCTTCAGAAGGGAGTGGCTTCATCTTCAAATTCTCATCAGAGCTGTGGATGAGAATCGATTCACCAGCCTCTCTGAAACTGGTCATTAGATCTGCCTAAGCACTGTGGCATATTGGAAAAGACAGATAATTAATGTGGCCTTTAAAGTAAGTTTCCTCAAGAGAGCAAGGAGTTAAAAATCTAAAAGACAATCTTGCTGTAGTTGAAGCTATAAACACCAGTCTGCACATCTGTAAGCATCGTCCTGTCTACTACCATTTATGAGCTTGGACACATCTAATTATCTGATCACATTCACGTCTGTGCATGTGTTGTAGCTGCAGTGATGCCCCAGAAGCTCAGAGTTACGTCCGAATAAACAAACTTTGCATTTCAAGTCACATAGCTGAGCTTCCAAACAGGGGTTTTATCTCAGAAGTTGGGCCATGGCTTTTTTTTTTTTAATGTCGCAGTGTTTCCAGACTGGAACATGCAGTCGTTTGCCAACAGAGATCCACTAAAAACACCCAGGGGTATTGTACCTGCTAGTTTGCTGGTGATACAAGGAGGGGGGGTCAGATATCCTGCAGCTGAACTGTGCCAGATCTTCAAAGCAGAGCAACAAAGAGACAGAATCATGGCTATTGAACAGAGGGATTGACAGGAAATCAGACTTCTTTCTTTATATGTAAGAACCATGTAGGTTATCTGTCAGACCACCAGCTGTAGGTCCATTTTGCTTAGTGGGGAATGAATGCGTAGCATCTTTGCAAGAGACCTTTACTGCGCTGATTTAATGCCCCTGTCTGGTCGTACTTGTTTCCCCCGAGATAAGATGGGAGGAAATTGAAGGAGCATGACTGGCCGATGCATCAGCAGCCAGTTCTCAAAGTCCCACCTCTTACCTCTGGGGCACACAGGGATGAATCACCATCAGCCAAGCAAATTTGAGACTTACTGCAGGCTCTTTGCTCGAGTGCAATTAATTGAGTGCTCCGTGTCCACTAGCCATTTACTTAAGCAGATCTAAAATAAGGCCTGGATGAAGGAGGTCTATGAAGTACATCAAAATGTCTGAGAAATTGTGGATCAGCAGACTTTTTTTCCTGTGAAATTTCAGGGTGATTACTATAATTTAGACCTATAAGATATGAACTGCTAACTCACTGTGCATTGTGTTGATTTAAGAATGAAATTTGTAGCATCCGCCCCATTTAGGTCCGCTGGTCAGGGCCAACGGCGATGGCAGGAGAACAGCACGGTAGCTTGTCGGTCACTGGATGGTCTTTCCTGTTTGTTCTCCAGCGACGCGGGACCTGGAGCCATGCCTGCCAAGAGGATGTAGTTGTGTGTATATGAATCGGTGTAACACTCTCACATTTGAGAGGTGAAGAGTCCTCGCAGATGGCTCCACAGATGGTCCCTGTCAACGGCGTTGTCTGACTGAAAACATGGATAATTTGTCGATGCCACAGAGCTAAAAGGCCAACAGACATCCTCACAGATTCCTAAAATAGAGTTTTCTCAGTCTGTCCAGCTCTCTTTGATCTGTTTCTCCTTAAATCTACTGTTCTGTGCATAATCTCTGATAGAGATCCAAGTACATAAAGTGTGCACAAAGGCCTTAAAGAGGGGACTTACACGGAGTGAGAGGAAATGGGGATGGGAGTTGTAAATAATTAAGAAATGCTGAGTGATGTTTTCCTTCTGCAGCAGAGGCCTTCTTGGTGCAGTGCTTTACAGTCTTGGTCCAGGCCTCAGTGGGTTGTTGGCATCTCACAGCCCCTTTATGGGGGATGGATGGAGCGGTGCCACGAATGCAACTGGGAGTGGGTGGTTACCTTGTGTTTTTTTTGGGTCCTTGTCTCCCCACTCACCCTGCAGGCCTGGTGTGTGAGCATCAGACACCAGCAGCTGATGCTGTTAGGAGTTAGTTTATAAGACCAAGTGATCTGTTTGTGAGAACATCGATTACCACTCTTAACCCTTTAAAGTGGATGTACTCAATCATCTGTAGTATGCTACTTGTGTTTATGGTTCGATCAGCTGTGCCGTGGTGCAACTTATAAGACTCCCGGTTGTGCTTTTTGATGACATGTAATCCACATGTGAGTCAAGATGTTTTTTAGAAGGTTTCAGTGAAGGTCTGTAGATGCCTCATAACTCACACTCTGATAAATCTGACTTCTGATTGGTTCTCAGATGAGTCTGTATTCAAATTAGATGTACATGAAGGAATGATCGAAAGAGAAAAAATATTTCTTTCAGTGGTCCCTGCTTGGGCGTGACGTTCCAGATCACCACGGGACTGGAGTTGAGACTGTAGACCGGCCAAGACTCTCCTGTCTGAGGATCTCCGGCTGTGTTCTGTTTCATAATACATAAAACAATTTGAGCTACCGCCAGGCCAGATGGTAGAGGAAGAAAAATAGTAAAAACAAAATATTATTTTCCTGCTTTTCTTTCAGCAGTTTTAATGTTTAAACTGAAAATGTATGTACAATATTTATAACATTTTTTCACATTTTGCAATTTCTATACAGTTCACAGTTTAGTAAAAAGAGAAGATGACACAGTATCAGATTCATTTTATACCAAACATCAGTGCTTTACAATGGTTCTTACTTTTCAGATAGATGAATCCTTTTAGTGTTGCTTGCTATTGCTCATAGTTTCCCAACATTATGAATTATGAATATGAAGTCACACAAAGCCATAAGAAGCAGCCTGGTAATGGCTAACTTTAAGAAATGAGCTCGTTTCTCGCAGCACTGTGAAAAACTGTGTTTGGGTTGCAATGGTATTACGGCTTTAACAGGAAAAAGTGCAGCGTGTTATAGCTGGTGAAACATTAATGTTCACAGCAACATGAAAAAAATGTGATTGTGATGTGATTTGGCCTGGATTATTAACTCGTTGACTGTGTGGACATGCTGTGCTGGCATGAATGTCAACTCTGGCATCTACTCATTTTCAGTTTTGGATGAAAGTGCTGATCTGAGTCCACAGAGACTCTGTGTTGGCCAATGGTGAGGCTTGGTTGCGAAGGATCGGGTGGTGGCCTCCATTATACATAAGTAAGTTCAACCCTGAGGCATTAAAATACAAATGGAGGCCCGATGAAAGATAAATTAAAGTGAAGCCAATTGTGGGACTTCGCATTGATCTCTGATTCTCATTAACCCATTTTAGAAATGTCCTTTTTGTAGGATGGCGAGGGAATTGTTGCCCTGAAATTCAAGTGTAGTACTATGTAGTGTTTTAATGCCACTATGGTGAATACATCTACAAACTGGGTGTAAAAAAAACAGATCGATGACTCATTTCCTGCCAGTGAACTAATTGCTGTACAGCACAAACAGCTTGATAACATTAGAGTAAAACCTTTGCTTTTACACATTGTATTTCGCTGATCTCAGTACAAAGGAGATGACTCTCTTCCCTCTATCCCCACCCCCCCTTAAGCTCTCAGTGCTGTATCCATAATGATCCATGTTGGATCAATCCACCACTTCTTCATTGTCACTCCTCCTGCTTTCTTCAGTCCTCATTTCCACGATCAAGTATCAAAATCTTGAAAAGAGATATCAGATTGTTGAACATAACAAGGTGCTCTTATTCCCATCCACTCTTTCTCCAGTCATATGTTCTGCAGTAATGACTCATAGACCTGCTATTGAAAGTCACATAACAACATTAAGTGTCTGATAAGACTTACAGCTAGTTACTCATGCTGAGCTTTCACCTTAAGTATCCAAGGAGAATGCATGGCCATGTTTCTAAAAATGGATGGAAGATGTGTAGGGTGTGCTCTGGGAGTTGTGTATGCATGCATCCCTGAAGATGCACAGATGCAGATTTGTATTGACTATCCCCTCAGGCCCTGAGGAGGAGACACAGGTTTCTAAATTGGGCCTTTCCACCCCCATGTGAAATTCTATACAGGAGAGATCCTGCTGGGGGGTTGACTCTACGATGATCAGGCAGATGACTAGCTTGAGTCAGTGCTCTCCCTTTGGTCTTTCCTGTTGTCATCTCACACATGATCTGTTACTATTCATGCCTGGTGTTATTGTCAACGCTGTCGTGCGGTTGCTTGCACAGTTCTGGGCATCGCTTTGCAGACCGCCACGTCTGAGAGCATCGTCACCGAGGCTTCATGACATTTTGGAAAAGAGAAAAAAAAACCACAGGAAAATATCCGCTGTCCCCAGAGAAGAATCCACCACCTGACTGAGTCATCTCATATGGGTGGAAAATGCGTACGAGATGACTGTTGCACCGAGTCAGAGTCACAGATGACGCAGATTAGTTGCATTTATAACCTCAGCAGCACAGAGGATGACAGTCTGAGGGTCACAGTGATGTCATAACTGCAGAATAATAAGGCTCAAACTGACTTTTTGGTGGAGACGGTCCATTATAATTGGCCTCAGGTATGCTTTTCAATACGTACATGTGAAACTGTTTGAGTTGTAAAACCTCTCTGACTGCACAGTAAATGAAACCACGCTGTACTTTTCTATGCAGCAAAGCCTACACTGACAGCTCTTTATGACAAGAATGTGTATACGATCCTCAGGACGATCACCTGAATGCTAATTGGATTATCACCTCGGCAAAGAGTCCACTTCTGTGATGCGGTAACATCCATCCTCAGCACCGGAGAGCTGTGACTTGTCTGAGTCAGTGATTACCCAGCCCGAGTCTGAATGCCTCCTCCCATCTGTCTCTCTCCATCCACCTCTCGAGGACAATCATGTTAGACAAGAGTGGGATTATTCATTTTGGCAAGTGAAGGAGGGCCACGCTCGAGAGCCTCGCTGTATACGATATCTATATTGTACAGTCAGAGTAATGTCTGAACTGTCAGGCTGCTGCTGAAAAGTGGAAAAAGACAAATGCTCCCTGAGGACTGTGTTTCCACTGTTGGCTGGATGCAGCAGCATCAGAGGGAGAAGCCCACACCCAGAGAGTCTATTGATAGCACGGCGAATTTGTTGTTATTCTGTGAATCCCGCAGGCAGTGCAGCAACAGATTAGAGCACAAAAGGTATGTAGCCTGATGTTACGCAGCATAATATGAGCAGCTGAATGAGGGAGACAGCGGCGCACCCCTCCCTTTCTCTCCCTCTTTCACTTTCTCCAAGCTTCTATAGTACACAAGTGAAACTTATTGATTTTTCTTTTAGCTTTATCATTATGCATTCTTTACTGTATCTCTCTCCAATGCAACACCAGCACTCTCATCCTGCACCATCACAATCCTGGACGTCTGAGGCTCCAGAGAGGCTTTTGCTTCCTCTTGTTGCTCCTCGTCGGAGCCCGCGGGTCCTCTCTGACGGCTGCTGCTCCCCCTCAGGACATACACTGCTGCATCCTCCGGCCTGTGGCTGCTGCAGCATCGCTCCATGTATTGTCTGAGACTTGAAACAGTTTCAGTCAATCGCACACACAGGGGCATACACACACACACACACACACAGACTTGCCCATGGGCACTCGCCTCAGTGATTCCTGCTGACATCTTTGTATCATCTTTACTGTGTCACTCTGAGATAAAATTACACTGCTGGTATCATACATGGATACAGTTGACAACACGCTGTCACCCACTGTCATCATTAGCGCTGAGCTGTGTTCTCAGCCTGTTTTTTTTTTTTTTTTTTTTGGACCGTGCACGCAAACGACTGCAAAAGCTAATCTCCTGTCATCGTGTGTTTTAAATACTTTGATGACACAGCCATCCCCAGACTCTTCCTCAGCAACCGTGACTCTCTGACAAACAATCCCACCTTCACCACACGGAGTGATGATACCTTTCTGCAGATCCTATAAACTGCTCAGCAGCCCTCTGCATAACACCTGACCACACTCCCAGTCCCACCAGCATCCCTGGGGGAAGAGTAGAAGTGTTTGAGAACTGTAAATACACAGACATCACTGTGGATAAAAGCTTCAGCTTCAGCCAGCACACCATGAACGATCAGAAACATTGGAGACAAAGACTCTTAGTCATCCCTGTCAGTGCCTCCTCCTCCTCCTCCTCCTGCATCGTAGAATAATTGAGCCACTCCTGCTATATGGTACCATCTGTTTCTCTGATATGTTGTCGAGTCACAAACTGGAAGACACAGCTTACGGTAATTGGTCTGGCCACCCCCAATTTGAAAAGCACATGTATATGAACATGACCCACACCACCCACTTCGGGATCAGGGTTTGCTTTGTCATGAGCTTTGTGTCTTTTGCAGGACTCACATGAAGCGATGCTCTATCTGTTAAAACTACTGCGTGTCAGCATAGTTTGCGCTTGTATTTTACAGATCCATAGTGTTTGTGTTGTGGCTTTGCAATGTTTTCCTGTGTCAATTTATTGCTTGAATATGTCTGTGGAAAGAAGCTGATAAAACTGGCTTGGCAAGAGGAGCTGGTTCTGACCAGGCTGTAAATTTGGCACCAGAAAATGTGCTTGCGTGGAAATTGGTAGCTGATTTTTCATTTGCTATTTCAGACTTAATATGCAAATTCGTAGGAAGCAAGTAGGTGAAGGGAAAAACGTGATGATTACTTTCTGGAAACTGTAATTGATTTTTTTTTTTATCTGTTCTAGTTGCTGTATGGCTTATGGTGGCCGCTAATGTGTGTCTGTGGCGATTGAAGGAAGACTGGTGATGATCCAAATTTAAGGTCAGCAAAGTCCTGGCTCACAGATTTGTACGAAATGTCCTTTTTGATGAGAGAGCAGAACATGGTGGCAGTTAGGTCAGTGCTGCAGGAGATGAGGATAGAGGAAAAAGTGTAGACATCACTTGGACGTAAGTGAGAAACTAGTCATGAATTTGATGATTTCTGACTGTACTTAATAAAACTTTGACTTCCCACCCAAATTAAGACGTTATTTTCAGGACATTAGTTTAAGATTTTTTGACCATTTCATGCAGAATTCATGTCTGTCTTTCCTTCTGTCCACCTGCAGACTGTGACAGCACAGCATGACGGACACGGTGATGAGCAGCAGTTCAGATCGCTGGGTGTCCAACGACAGGCAGAGGAGCATGCACGCCAGGTAAGCGTGATTATCAGAATATGTTGGCATTGTTAAGCTTCTCTATGAGTCTACCAACCTTACGCTGTGCTCTCCTTTCTTTCACCTGCCTCCCTCTGATGTGTGATCTGTGATACAGCGATAAAGAGCAGTAAGTAGACAAACTCCTACTCCACCTCTCTTTTCTGCATCACGTGTGTCTGCTGTGTAACTGTTCACGAAGCAGTGTAATGTGTTGATGCCATAAACGCGCGTTCATTCATTCATGGTGTTTTCTCCATTCATCCAAACATTGAATGTGAAGTGTGCGTGCAAATGTGCTGATTGGATATCGTTCGGTCAGATCATAGAAGCTGAGTAACCTCAATATGTTTGCCTGACAGGGGCAGCTGGACCATGCAGCCGGGCCCTGGTCCTGGTCCAGACCTGACAGATGAAGAGAAAGAGATTATAAACAGTGTGATCGCCCGTGCTGAGAAAATGGAAGCCATGGAGCAGGAGAGAATCGGGTGAGAGATCGTGAAATATCATGTACAGAAAGGCAAAGTCACCTGTTGAGCCTGATGACATGCATACACAGATTTGGACCTGGGATAATTAACGGTGACATTTTAAGTGCGATTTCACCCTGTGCTGCTGCAGGCGCTTGATAAACCGCCTGGACGACATGAAGAAGACTGTGTGCGGTGATGGAATGTCCCGCTGTTTGCTGTGTGGGGAGCAGCTGGGCTCACCTGGGGTCAGCTCAGTGGTGTGTGAGGACTGCAAAAAGGTTGGTAATGAGTCAGACACACTTTGCTGCAATTCACACAAAAGTTGAGAAAACATAATAGGTCACGGTCTATGAAGTAGGTGCACGCAATAACATCGTAAATGGCGAGCAGCTGGAAATCTCTATTTTCTCCTGTCGTGTAGAACATGTGTACCAAGTGCGGTACGCAGTGTAGCAGTCGGCCACGCGCTGTGTGGCTATGCAAGATCTGCAGAGAACAGCGGGAGGTGAGTGCTTTACACATGTGAACAAACAAAAGAATTCAATTTTGTGTTGTGAGGCCTGTGACGCATATATTTTCTCTGTTTTCTCAGGTGTGGAAGAGGTCTGGTGCCTGGTTCTTCAAAGGTTTTCCCAAGCATTTCCTGCCATCACCCATGCCATTATCCAAAGCGAGAGAGACGGGTGCCCAGGAAGCAGCGGAGCCCCAGGGGCCCCCAGCCTCTGAGCCCAGGGAGGCAGAACTCCAGCCACAACCACCAGGTAGACACAGGCTTCTGCTTTAGTCTGCAGCCTCTTTTCAGTCATGGTGAATTTTTACATCCACCATTTTCCATTGACCTGTCACTTCTCGACGTTCAACATTTGGGCAGACACATCGTGCTATTAAGTTTCTATTCAGCTTGCAAAGCTAGCAAGATAGCAGTCCAACTTTCTCAAAGCTTCACCTCTTCAGTCTCATTAGATCAGCATCTGCACATAAGACCTTGTGCAACCCTGCATCTCATTGCTCTTTTCCGAACCATCAAACCTTTTATCTGCTTCCCAAATTTGGCAGCACCGCCCACTGTTGCAGAGGAGGGGGATGAAGAGCTCAATTAAGCTGTCGGAAGGTGCATGCTGTGATGCGGGATGAGTCTGCAGGTGGTGCTGGCATGATGGACCACGTTTTGTCATTTCACACTTTCAGCGTTCTTACCTGAGCAATGCCAATTCCCAGTCAAAGAGAGGGGTGGCTCGAGCAGACAGGCAGACCGTATAGCTGCTGTACGTACAGAAATCGGCTGCCACAGCCTGTTGTAGCGTATGTAGGTCAATGCCTTTGCAACGAATAAGCTGCAACATCAAAAGTATCCAGAGAGACTAGGGAGTATTACAGATTCCACTGCAGTAGGAGCCTGAAGTGCTGTGATTATGCACGTCTCCCTTATGTATAGCGTGTGTCTGTGTGTTTACTGTATCATGCTTATTTTTAGGACCAGAGCCACAGGGCCGCGCTGGTTACCCACCTGTGGCCCCAAAACCATCGGTCGGGCACATGGCCACAGGTGGGGTTGGCCCTGAAGAGGCGGGGCAGGGCAGCCCAGTGGTGATGAAGAAGATGGTGCCCGTCCAGAGCTCCAGACCACAGCCTGCTGCATCGACCACACTGGCCCAACAAGGTGAGAGAGAGCTGGGACACAATCCTTTGCTCACGTCCTGATAAAGAATCTGTAGCATAAACCGAACACTGCGTCCCCAGTGGTTTTATGTTGAGCAGACTCAGATGATTGAATGTGGTTGTAGGT
Organism: Centropyge bicolor; assembly: GCA_037975185.1. Lineage (NCBI taxonomy): Eukaryota > Metazoa > Chordata > Actinopteri > Pomacanthidae > Centropyge > Centropyge bicolor. Next base: position 901,291 of record JBBMOC010000013.1, on the reverse strand, counting down.
CCATTGGCAGGAGATGGAGGAGCTTACTCTGCTGCGGCTCCTCCAGAGCAGAGAGCGCCTCCTGCTGTAAGAGAGGACAGGAGGCAGCCCGCTGCCTACAGCGCTCCTCCCGCCCGCCAGCAACCTCCCCCAGCCGAGGAGGAGGAGGAAGCCAACGACTACGACTCTGATGAAGCCAGTGAGTAAACCATCTGCTCACTCTTTCTCACGGAGTAACGTGGCTGATGTGTCGAGTTTAATTTCACCTCATGACATTTGACATCGCTGATTTCCTTTCACTCAGTTCACCAGATTCACATTTTTTTTCTTAATAAAGCAAAACATATTGTCATGCAGCATACAGTATTGAGCTTTGATTACCTTAATTTGGCAGCATCTCTGTTCCCCTGAGGGATCCTGAGTCATACCCTGTCGATGCTTGATTTCTGGCTTTTAGTCTGCTGGTAATAATTCATATCTTTAAACAGTCTCAGCAAACAGCAAGTATCATTCTGGCAGCGTCTACTGAGCTGGGTAGAAAATGACAAATGATAAGCGCCATTTGTTATCAAAGAATTATAATCAATATCCGAGGAACTAAAGCAGCAGAGGATGTGAATCAGGATCTGAATCGCTAAATCAATAGTGATACATAAGCTGTGTAATTGTACAGTTTTTTTCCACATATCCCAGTTTAATGATGAGAATGGTGCTGTGCCATGCGCCTGCAGCGTCGAGCGGCCTTTATTCTCTCTCTGGGGGATTGGGTGTTAATTTATTTTATTGCGGTCGGGGAATATGGAGCCGTGCAAATAATTTCACATACAACAGGGCTGACAGGATATAGATTCCCCTTGTGTTTGACCCGATCCCCTGTGTTGGGGGGGAAATGGCAAAAATAGGAATGGTTTCATGTGCCTGTTCTCCAGAGATATGTGACGGTTTCCAGCAACTGGATCCTGTGGTCCAGGTTTCAGTGGTTATAGCTTCTCCAGTATTGTTCATCAGCTTAATAAAAGTAATATACTGTAAAATTAATGAAGAATTTGATTGGCCTTGGTTAAAGAGATGCTCAATGTGACATAGTCTGATAGTTGTAATTTGAAGTATAATCTCTACAAGTGTGTGTTTTGATGTAGAACCAATCAAATCTAGAAATATATTGGATCATAAAATAATGGTGGATGAGCTAATGATGCTTATTTTTAGTCGCGCAAGTGATGTGGCCATCCAGTCCAGTCTGAAACTTCTATATAGGATGGATTGCCATGAAATTTTTTGCGCCATCATCAGGTCAACTTTGTTCGATGCCTTCAATCCATCAGCTTCAGCTGCATGTTGTGTTTAATGCTGATTCAAATTTTCACATTCTAAGATCCTAAATGGTGAACATGGTCAACACTGTACCATCAACGTGTTTGTATTGTCATTGCAGACTTAGTTTAGTTTGAAGAGCTGTGTGTTGTTGGGTGAATATTAACCCAGAGAAGTTTATGGTTCGATAAGCAAAATTAACAGACGAAATTAGGAAATGACATTTGATTATTTTGTCCCCCAACAACTATGGTAGCAATATAACTCCTCCAAGGCAAATGTGCGTGGGCAGCATTTCATTCTTTTATTCTTACCCAGAACCTTATTTTCTGAATACCTTCCTTTGAGACTTGAGTGTTTATTTGATTTCTTTTATATCAGAGGCTGCATTGTAATGAGATTTTTCTGCTGTTTGCTTAAGGTTAAAGGAAAGCTGTGAATGTTTCATGAGTGGAGATCAAGATTTAGTCGTAGAGTTTTTTTTGTCCACCCTTTCTGTCTAATCTGGGCTGGTTTGCTTCTATTCATACGTTGAGTGTTGTTTAATTAGCGTATCTTTCCCTATATTTATACTCTTAATTATTGAAAAGCAGACCTGCTGTCTTTCTGTAGTCTAATGTAATGACTGATGTGGGTCTCTTTCAGCCACTCTGGGCTCTCTAGAGTTCAGTCTGCTCTATGAACAGGAAAGCAACAGCCTCCACTGTAGCATCCTCAAAGCAAAGGTACCACTATTCCCCTCATTCTCTCACACAAAGGGACAATTACAATCAAGTGGTTTATGTTAAAATGCTCCTGAATGGCACTTTAGCTTAATTGCTCTCTGCTGTGCATGATGATGTTATGGACACGGTGCTCCGCTGCTCCTCAGGGACTGAAGCCCATGGACTCGAACGGACTGGCAGATCCCTATGTCAAGCTTCATCTGCTGCCAGGGGCCAGTAAGGTAAGAGACTCACCTTTCCTACATTAAGCTTTTACTTCTGTTAAACAATTTATTGCCTTAATATCCTGCTAAGCAAAAAAGGAAGGGTGGCGATATCAGATCCCTTCGGTTTGATGAGAGGCTATTAGCTCAAGCCTGACACCTTGTGGTGCAAATTGACAGGATTTAGAACTGGCGAGAGGGCTGTACCTTGAAATAGATATTGATAGTATAAATAAAGAACATGAATAAGATAAAAGTTATTGTGAAGGTATGTTGATAGTGTAATTATCCCATGCTGTCAGGGAGATTTGGGCGGCTCCCCTTTGCAAAAACACCTTTTGATGTGAAGCATCACCACAGATACTTGTGATGAAATAACACAAACCACAGATGTGTGACATCCTGTGTGGTCTTAACTTGCCTTGAGATATTTCCTCTTCCTTGTCCTGACCTATCCTGCATCTAACAGTCTAACAAGCTGCGCACAAAAACCCTGAGGAACACCCGCAACCCCGCGTGGAATGAGACTCTCACCTACCACGGCCTGACGGATGAGGACATGCAGCGTAAGACTCTCAGGTGGATACTGTACCTCGGGCTGTGAAACTTAAAACACTCACTTAGCTGCAACAGCCCTATATTCATGTTTCAAACTCAATCTGTCCTTGGTCAGCTCTATTAAGGCTTTACCACATCTGTATGATTAAGATGCTCTTTTGATTTCCACAGGCTGTCTGTCTGTGATGAAGACAAGTTTGGGCATAATGAGTTTATTGGGGAAACCCGAGTGGCGCTGAAGAAACTGAAGATGAACCAGAAGAAAAACTTCAATGTTTGCCTCGAGAGAGTTGTGCCTGTGAGAGAAACTCAGTTACATTCAAACAACGCTTTGTTCTGCTTGTCGGAATCTCTTGTTGACCTCCTGCTATCTTTGTTCCCCCTCACAGACGAAGAGAACCGCAACAGCCGGGGGAGCCAGAGGCATCGCTCTCTACGAAGATGAGGCAATGCTTTAATTTCCAAGCGTGTCTAAACATGACAGATTTTTCCAGAAGTTCACGCAAATTTGATCCTGAACCCTCCTGAACTGTTCTTCCCCCTCTGCTCTGTCTCAGCCGGGGAAAGATGGCGGAGATGTGGAGGAGCGCGGTCGGATCCTGATGTCCCTCATGTACAGCTCCCAGACCAACCGTCTCATCGTGGGTGTCGTGCGCTGCGTTCACCTGGCTGCCATGGATGCTAACGGCTACTCTGACCCATATGTCAAAATGTAGGTGGTGTAGTGTGACGAGAAGCACATTTAGATTGTGAATGACTGTAGAAATGTCATAAATTAAATTGTATACATGTTCAATTCACAGATGTCTGAAGCCTGACATGGGCAAGAAAGGCAAGTGCAAAACACAAATCAAGAAGAGGACCTTAAACCCGGAATTTAACGAGGTTTGTAAGAAAGTTCATGGAAGCTGTAACAAATACTGAGCATATCCACGAATTATTATTGAATGTCTGTGTTTGTATTCTTTGCAACTCAAGTATGAAAAACTGTTGGGAAGTGGCTGCTGAGTGATGTATTAATGTCTCGATCAAATTTCAGGAATTCAGCTATGACATCAAACACAGTGAACTGGCCAAGAAGACTTTAGATATCTCTGTGTGGGATTATGATATTGGGAAGTCCAACGACTACATCGGTAAATATTTGACAAATGTCGTTGCTTTGATGAAATAAAACTGACAATGAAAACTGACAATAAAAATTGCTGCCACCTGCCTTTCACACTTCACTTCCTCCCTGACAGGTGGTTGTCAGCTGGGTATTACCGCCAAAGGAGAGCGGCTGAAGCACTGGTATGAGTGTTTGAAGAACAAGGACAAGAAGATAGAGCGCTGGCACACCTTGTATAACGAGAACCACGTTGCCAGTGATTAACCACTTGCCCCTTCCCACAAACAGCATGAGCTAAACCCCCCATCTGTCAAACATGTTTTAATCTCCTAATGCGCTTTTTTCCCCCATGTTATTGTTTTATCTATTCTTTCACCATCACACAGGCTCACTCACGTCCTTTTCCCTGATGTAGTATACTCTTCTTTCCTGTCCTCTTATAACAGTTTCTCTGCCTGTGCTGATACTTAATCTGCCTCTGGGACAAGTCATGGTATAAATGAATTAGAGATTTCACTAATGTAACCAAGACATCTATCAGCAAACAGCTGCAAACGGACCATCATGCCTGTCTGTGATGTGTTGTAGTGCGCTGAACATTCTTTGCTAAAGAAAATGAAGTTTGAATTGCACTGGCACAGGACAAGAAAAGCAATATGTTATGGCATCTGAGGTCAAAAACCATCATTCAAAGTCATGGAATCCTGATGAGCTCATGCCTGAAATGCATTAGACTGTCAGGGGATTTTTTTTTTAAATTTCTTGTGCGATTACATCATGCTGTAGTGTAACACCTGAACTGTATAAGCATGCCAAGCCACAGACGTAAGGAAACACACAGCTGCACCTTCAAATATCTCAACTGTGCCCACTGTCTTGGACATAATGTATATTTCCATGAAGAAATGTTTACATACTGACACATTGCTCAGGTTAGGATAGACATCTGATTTAAAGATGATTCATAAGTCAGTGGACCATGAGCTAGATGATTATTTCATCAGTTGCTGTTAATTTGTGATTTAAAATTATAGCACACCTAGTTAAGCATTAGAAGTTTTTATGTATGGTTAGTCAAGCTGTGAATTTTGATTTGTGGGAAGTATTAACTGTGATTAGACAAACTGAGAAGTGAACACATCCTTTTCTTTCTTAGTTAGAATTGGCAGGAAAAAAAGGCTTTTCCTCCTGCTACCTCTACTCTTCTGAAACCTCGGAGGTTTTCTACTGTAGTGTTTACACTGAATGCACACGGCCGGGTCTCTTACACGTTTCCCTAACAAAAATTATCTGCTCCACTTAACAGGGAGAGAGGGTAGATCAGGCTATATCATAAGTATGTGCAGCTTCACCTGCATGCACAGTGCTCGTGACTCTGGTGTGCCTGGGGCAGTTGTGGCCTGCTTTTACCCCAACGCACCCTTTGCACAAAGCAGGGCTCTTTCCCCTCTGCCACGCCCCAATCATCCGAGGCTTGAGTGCGTGTTTGTTCACTAATAACAGCAAATCAAGGAAAGCACACCGAGTGGAATGACCTCAATTTATACTGCTGTTTGCAAGTTATTCCAATGTCACAACAATGACAAAAACAAAAAATCCTATGCATGAAATGTCTTGTGGTTCAAGATATATATACTTTGTAAGAAATTAATGCTATTGTAATTCCATTAATGTTTACACTTCTTCCACCATAACATTCCTGTTAATACTTTATATACAAGAGGCCATATTCTGCATGACTATGGTGACTATGGTGTAATCTGAATAAACTGGTCTGATAGCATCCACAGGATAGGCTGATGATCACCTGAGCACATGAACAAAAGACTATTCAACTCTATTAGTAGCAGACATTGAAGTGAATCTCTCTGTTTGAATGAGACTTCCTGTACATACACACTCGGATCTCTCCAGCATCTTGTTTTCTCTGCACAGCAGTGATTCAAACAAACATCCACCAGTAGCATCACATACTATCCTGCGTTGTGCTACTTCATCATCATCGATGGTGATCGACACCAATTATAATCAATATTTTATTTTTTTTTAAAAAGCAGGCTTCTCCCTGAGCTAAACCCATAGCTGTCTTCTACGCGATCTGCCAGTTCAGTGGAATGTTTCTTGGTTTATCACTGTATTTGTACATAGATAGTGCATGCACTGGAGATATGTATGTTTGCAAATAACTTTGCATGTAAAGATTTTGCAGAGAGTTTACACAGATCAATAAAATCCAATGAAAACTGACAAGCTTCATGTGTGTAAGGATTTATTAGAGATCATCCCAGAACATAAAATCAGAGGAAATGGGAGCAGCACGGACAAGTTAGACAAGTGTGATCATAAACTAGAACAGCAAATCAAAAAGTAAAGTTAGAGACAGAATGATGAGTCCTGATCAAGGCTTTGATGTTATTATAATGTCATACTCCCTTTACGATCACATGTAACATACATTTGAATATAAGCAATATCTGAAGCCAGAGATTTCCTGCATTTTATTTTGCCACACCTTTGTATGCATGGTTTCCTGATTGCAGGTAAAGACAGTTCTCAGTTTGACATGCAAATCTATTGAACAAGCTGCAGGAGATTTGGGTCATTTCCTCAGATTACAACTTGCAAATGCACAGGATCAGACATGCACCATTCTTTGCACTGATTATTTAATTTAAACTCTTAAAGTCCTAGAAAATATTTTTGCCCTAAATGCTCGAGAAATTAATCATGAGCCGAACCCTGTCTGAGTAAGATCAAACCCACTCACACCTACAGAAGTGAGGTGTGTCTTACATCGGACGAGCCTCCATGTGGGCAGACCAATGAGGAAACCGTTTACCCTGAAGGCTCGCATGCTTCTCCTCCAGCCCAGAGAACCGCCTTCAAGCCGGCTGCTGCACAAAAACACTGATGCCACAACTCATCCATTCAGACATCAGCTTCACTTCATCTATCAGACTCTCATTTTGCACTGAGATGCAAAACAGGTGCCTGTTACAACTTCTTCTCTTCTTAGCATTGCCCATGTCTTCAGCAGCAGAGGATGTGCTGGGATCAGGTCTCCCCTGCCTCAGGTCGGATCCTGCAGGAGACGGACTGACGCGCGTCACGTTCCTGCTGGAGGACGCGACCGGCGCGCGCTCCCTTCACCTGAGCGTGTGGTCCGAGGAGCTGCACCTGGTGGCGTGTGAGGTCAGCACCGACCCGCTCACCACGGAGAGACACCGGGCACTGTGCGACACCAACCACGGCCAGGAGCCAGAAATGAGCCTGAGGTTCAACATCAGCAGGCTGCTGGAGCCGGATGCTCCATGCGCGCAAAACCTCTCCATTGCGCAGCACCTGTCCGTGCGCAGAGGTGAGAGCTCAGAGGCAAAGAGCCGCAGGAAGCGCGCGTGGATCTTTCCTGGGACTCTGTGGTGTGGCACCGGGAGCAGAGCTTCCAAATACGAACAGCTGGGTGAGGATCAGCTCTGATTTTGTTATGTTTTCATGCTTTCATCCTCACGTAAAGTCAGTCAGAAGACATGTAGGAGCAATGATTAATGGATACAAGCATCACGTGCCATGTTGGCCCAACAGCAGTAGGAAGACTGGGGCCCCTGAAAGAATGTAAAATCCAGACCTTAGGGGAATTTAGGGGCCCTCTGTGCATCCCTAGCCCCTTTCTAACCTCAGCAGCACTTCCTAGAAATGGCTTCATACTAAAGGAGATACAATTACTATATCGTATTTATATACATGAGCATATTAGACAAATATCATTCCTATTTTACATCAGATTAAAGATCATAAAAAGTTATCAGAAAGATTTGAATGTGAGGTAATGTTATATAATACATTCTATTGATAGGTTATATTGAAGCAATTGAACTGAACAAAGTTGATATCAAATTTTGTTGTTAATTATGATATATGACACAAAGTGTGTTAGGACATCTTAGAGTGTTAGAGTTTTAAATGTGACATTTTTGGGACACCGTTTTCTTTGGGTGATGGGTACAGTTATTGTACACAGTTAAACTAATATCATCAGAAAACCCTACAGCCTCTTTCAAGATTTTGATTTTTACAGCTCATGCATTTTCAATTTTCAAATGACTTTATTTGGAGGGTTTTGATTTTAAATCAGGTAAGTGATCTCTGTTTGACTCAAAGTGTCCTTGTGACATGTGATTGAATTCCGATCTTGTTCTTGTGAACAGGGATGTTTGAGAGCGCAGACAGATGCTGCCGTGAGCACGACCACTGCCTTCATGTCATCCCGGCTCTCACACGGAATTATGGCGTCTTCAACTCCAAATTCTACACCATCTCACACTGTGACTGTGACCAAAGGTGAGCCCCAGAATGCACACCCCTGGGTATCTGACACTGAGTCGCGATTCCGAGTATTCATCGTCTCCAGGGAAACTACCACTGACCCCATTAAAGCTCTGACCAGCATGGACGGTGGAGAGCAGATAGACCTGCTCCAAGGACTGCAGTAGTTTATTATGCTTCCTACTAATGAAAGTGTGCTCCTCTCAGGAATGCTAGTACCATTTTTTCCCACTATGTCAATACATATAAATAGATTTAAGCACAATGACCTGGAGCCATCTGCTGTTACTATTCATCCAGGAGTAATAAATACATCTGTACGAGCAGTCCTCCAGATGCACTTTTGATATCAAGCGCAAACACGTTGCTCTTCTTGAGTATGCAGGGCATTCCATGAGCAGCGCATTATCTAGTGCTGACAGGTGCACGTGTAATATGTTCACCCTCCAAATCACAGTGTTCATGCACATGTAGCTGACACACATTTTTATAATTCATCTCTCAGATAAAAGATTATCTTTACAAACTGTTTGGACTACCCGAAAGGTTGAGACAAAATGAGGCAACAGTCAAGGGTATTCATTCACCACGTGTGTGTTAATTTTGACTGAACTGTTGCTTGACCTTGGCTTGTTCTTTTCTTTCCTCTCGCCAGATTTCGAGAGTGCCTTCTTGGTGTGAATGATACCATTTCCAGTATGGTAGGTTACAGCTTCTTCAGCATCATCCAGGTTCCCTGCTTTGAGCTCAAACAGAGGAGGCAATGCACTGCGATGGACTGGTGGGGAAAGTAAGTCAAACATTGTTGCTGGAAGCTTTAAATGCATGTTGACAGACAGATTGGGCAGTGCAAACCATAAAACAGGACTTTTGTTGAGTGGAAAATGCAGGTATGGTAGCTAGAAATGCTGCCTGTAATAACATGCCTGACACTTTGCCAAACCTCACAAAATCATCCGAGGCTCTGCGCCACGCCTCTGCTCCGTTTGCACAGCCCTCTTTATCAGGTTACAACCAAATGCTCTTACAAATAAGAAATGATTAATAGTTAACCTATTTCTAGCACTGATAGCAGTGCATTGACAAACTGTACTATAATAACTATAATTTAAGATTTGTGTAAATGAGAGATTCTTGAATTTCTACTGCATCACTGTAATTATCTTTCCAGGAAGGTACAAATTACTAGTGTCTGAAATTACAGACAATATCTCAAATAGCAATACAAAGTATGCCTCTCCTTAGTTTAATAAACATGCAAGGAATGTGGTTGATATAAGTTGAATACAGCATATACAGTTTTGTTGGTTCCTGTTTCAATGGCTTGTCTTTAACGTACATGTCTCTCTATAGGTGCAAAATTTCTAGGAAGGCTCCATACGCTGTCTTCAAAGCCCCCCTCCCTTTCAACACCACTCACATAAGCAAATATGGGGGCAAATCTGACAGCAACAAGTTAGGAAGTAGTGAAGGCCCGCATCTAACTAAAAGCCCCAAGATCAACCGACACACAAAGTTGCCCAAAAGTGAACACAGATGCAACTCCACAGACCCACCCAGAGGAGACACCTTCTCCCACAGGACGATGAAGGGGAAAGGATGTAAAAGACACCAGAAACTGTCCACAGCAAGACCCTCCCACAATCCTTCAATATCAAAGGCATACAACACTACACCTCCAATGGAAACTAGCCTTGTACATGCTTCCAATAGTAGCACGTTCATGTCAAATAAAAAAAGAGATGGAAATAAAAAGAACACCAGAAAGGGCCCGTCGGCTTCCCCCACACAGAAAAGCCAAGTTCCACCACAGGTGACCAGAAACTCTCATCCACAAACAGCATCTACATCACACAGCACCCAGTCCCCAACACTGAAGCCAGCACTTCAGCCACACTCAACAACAGCCATTACAGAGGTGACCGAATCCACCAAAAGACGCAAAAAGGTTCACAAAAAAAGTCACTGCTGTGGATTGAGGACGTCTCTGAGAGGTGACACTTTCCAGGCTCATTGTAAAAACTGTCTTGAACAAAACACGACATCACACATGACAGCTGCTACAAACTCAACACCTATGTATGGATTACCGATCGAAACGACAACTCTCGAGACTCCACGGCTCAAAAAGGCAACAGAGACACCCAAACCAGACATCTGGAGTCCAGCTGCTTCTGCAACGCGGGCCACAGCACAGCTAACGACAGCAGCCTCCATTCATGAGGTTGGAAAGTCACAAAAGCAGATGGAGTCCGGTCTGCTGTGGAATAACACAAAGCAGGAGCCCAGGGGTACCCGAGCCCCAAAAGCACATGCAGAGAGAGGCCTGAGACTAAATATTACCTTACATAATCTGACAGGTGAGTTTACGTAGCTGCTGAACTCATCTCCTCTGCTGAGGAAGAGGCCCCTCTTCAGTCTGACTGATCTAAGTGGAGTGTTGAGCATTTATTAAGCACACAGTGCCAGTAAAATCTGTAAGAGTCACCTGTCAACCTGGCTGGCACCTGTTGAGCTCATAATGTTTGACTCCCTGAAGATGAAATTTTATCATTTGAATTGTGCCTACGATCATAAATTGCAATAGTTTTTTTAATGAATTGCAAACATTTTATAGGTGAGTTGGCACGTTTTAAAATAATGATATATGAAACGATTAAAATATCATTGTTAAAAATATTTATTCAATATAATTGATTGTATTCTATAGTGAGCAATGATACAGAGAGGTGATGATAACAGCTTCAGTATTGCCCCCTACAGGTGAAACAGAATGATTATTTTCTCACCAATGATGAGATAAATTCTGAAAGGAAAATAAGACTGTCAAGCTTTTATAAAGCATCTGTAGGTGACTAATTGGCTTAGTTATCTAAAGAAATGTGGGTGGACTTCGATCATTTGTGAGATAATTTGTGTTTATTTTTGCTCCTGCAGACAATCAGCTCCTGTGCAGAAGCCTCAAACATCTGGATCAATGTAAATTCAAAATCCCTCCTTTGGAGACAAAGTACGACCTTCAGAACATGGAGCCAAAGATTGCCTACCACTGTGACTGCACCATCCGGTAACATTCAGCACTTCTCTCATTTTTCCCCTCATATTTGTGTATTCACATATGCAGTTATGCAAATCTCACAAATAGCAAAATGATACAAAATTATATATTTTTTATGAATTTATAATAAGTCAAATCTATGCCAGGGACCTGTCTCACAAAGGATGGAGCCAGGTGCTTGTTTCAGATTTAAAAATTTTGCCAGTGTCCGAACATTCAAAGAAAATTCCAGCCTCACAACTTGTGACTGGGGGCCACATTACAAATAGCTCAACACAACATTATTCTCACCTGTGGAAACAGCTTCATAGCACACCTCATGGGGTTTGAGGAAATACAAGCCTGACACAGCTTATGACTAGAAGACTAAAAGCTTTTACCCCAGTAATACTTTCTGACTTTTTCTTGCATTCCTGAGCCACTGTTGCCAATGTTCGACTGTCTGCAGGGAGATGAAGTAACCACAGCAACTTTGAGCAAAATGAGAAGTCTTGTAGAAAGTCTTAATTAATCACGGGAGGGTTTTTTTCCCTTTGCTTGAAAGAATATTTTGAGGCTCTTGTGATGGTGACGCCATTGGAATTAAGCTGTTTCCAGCAGAGTCCACATCTCTACAATGATATGAGTAGTACAGTGGAATAATAAACTCTGAGAATATTTGCCAAAACTGTGACAGTGAGACCAAGGTTATAAGATAACAGAATTTTCTTTTAATAAATTAGATTTTGTTGTCGTCTTGTTGCACCTACTAAAAATTAACTCTTCTCACAGCACACATTGTGACTCATCACAGCAGGAAACGCAGTCGTTACTGATAACATTAACAAAGGTTTTGTTGAATTAAGTGTCCCAGTGAGCCATGACAGTTAAACACTAGGCCTTTTTTCATGAGAAATATTTTGGCATGCCACAGCAGGAAAAGCTGCACATCAATGGCACTGTTACTGGAACCGTTAAAGGATAGGTTAGTCATTTTTTAAAAGTTTGAATGTTGGCCCACAAGAATGCCGAAACGGGTTCTGCTTGCTGCTGTTCACACTAACCACTAAGAAATCCCTTCCCAATGCCCTTACAGTGTAAGTGATGGGAAACAAAAATTTGCAGAAAGGTAAATTCAAAGGTTATCTGAATATGAGGTTGCAGCAGTCAACTCAAATCATCTTTCACATTTATTGTCCTTTTGAGACTAAAATTCGCTCTTAGTGTCTCCTGGTGGAGCAACAGTGGAGGAATTTTTGTACTAAAAAGGTTGTAACTTCGGAAGATATCCACCAAATTTGTCTAATTCTGAGGACATATTAGCTTAATATAAAATATCGAATTAATTTCACTGTAGTGCACGGGGAAGAGATCTCATAGTGACCAGCATGATCAGGAAGAATGATTACAGCAAGCAAAACCTGTTTCCTGTTTCATTGTTCAGCTCCTTCAGGTTCAAGGACCTGAAACTGAAGCAGCCAGTTCGTCATCATTGATGTTAAGCCTGTTTTTTTCTTTTAATAACTGGTCAACATGTCTGCTGTGATATATAATTTTTTCAACCCTATGTTTTAAATGTTATTGACATTTAAATTTGATTTTGGATTCTGACTCTCTATATGTGTGCAACACTACTGAGGCACAGGAGCACACATATGGAAAGATTACTCATTTTTGTCTACAGCAGGTTAGAAGGAGGAGGAAGGCCGGCCTCCGCAGGCAGCTTTCTCTCTTTCTTTGTCTCTGAGTCACTCACAATTGCATATACATCACACTATATTGTTTCATTTCTGCATTGTTCTCTCTGTGTCAGGTTGTAAATGGCCTCTTCATGTCTTTTTGTGAATTTTACAGCATGGCTGTTCAGATTGAAAGCTTCAAGCAACCCAGTGTTCTCCCCACGCTACTGATGGATTTCGTCTCTGAATACTGCTTCGAACTGCCGAAGGGAAAAAAATGCCACAAAAGAAAAAGGTTTTAAGCTTTGTTACGATTATTCATGTTAATCTCAGGGAACTTTCACTTACAACAGTGTCAGTCTGCTGCTAACTCCGTCTGCTTGTTAAAACATTATTAGGTTGTGTTTCTGTTTTTAATATTATTTATATGTTTCTTTTTCTAGCTGTTCTGGAGGCTTCAGTAAAGCCTCTGACCTACTTCGAGCACTTAAGAAGATGGAGGAAAAAGACACAGCTGGGGTGGGACATTCAGGCAATGAAAGAAAAAGAGGGATTCCTGTTCGCCTTTATAAGCGATGCCTAAGGCTGGAAAGAGAAGCTGATATTAAAGCACATCTCACACGATTATAGGCCTAAGCTGCTATGTGCAGCAACAATGAATTTTGTAAGCTTTACATTTCATGCAGCATTTTCTGTTTCTCTCTGATGGTGTAAGCTGGCAGTGTGTTGAAAATATTCAAAGACTCAAACCCTCAAACATACTGTAATATATTAGTAAAAATGCCAAGGATATAAATTTAACATATTTATAGAGACGTGTAGTACAAAGCTGCTGTCCATCAGAATGTGCATTGAAAATGTAATTAAAAAGCACTTATTTTTTGTTTCTGTTTGGGTCTAGTAATTAATCTAAAATTACATGTCAAGGGTATATTTTGTACATGATCACTCTATTATCTGCACTGCATATTGATGAAGAAAGAAAAAATAATTAGATCTGCTCCACACTGCTTTCAAAACAACCCACAGTATTCAGAATCATAACTGACAAAATTTCAACAACAAATTCTTGGTTTTCTTTACGACCATAGGAGTAATTATTCATTAATGGAAACAAACATTTGCTTGTTACACTTAAGTGTAGTTTGATCTACTTACATAGGCTCCAAATTCCCCTCCACCCCCATATATCATACCGAAAAATATATGTTTATAAAACATCCCTGATCGAGAAACAATTTGTGAGGACAGCAGCCGGTTCAGTGTGTTCGCCATATGCCCTTTCATTTCATAAACTCTTTCTTACAGTGTGTTGCATCAGTGCGTTTTAGACATGCAGTCTCCTTTACAAGGTGTGAGAGATGGAATTTTTAGTTGTTTGAAGTGGATTCCAGGATCAATCTCTGTTCAACTAAACATTTAGATATCTCCCTCCCATCAAAATGCCATCAGGGTCAGGTTTCAGGAAACAGGGATAGTAAATATGGGACTTCTTCTTTTTTTTTTTTAGTATCAATGATTCCATTTAAATGGTGAAATATGATGTTGAAGAATGTTTAAATGTGTTTTTTCACTTTTTTGCCTTGTGTTTATATAAGATTATAGTAGACAAATAGATACAGGCCAAAGCCGTCTTTTGTGCAAGCTCCATGCTCATTGATACACCTTAAAGACACCTTAAAAGTTTAATAAATTTGACATTAAAGAAGGAGAATATTAAATCACATACATGTCAAAGATCACATAGGTGCAAGATTTATCTCCATTGTGGTCTGATGTAAAGTAAATCTAGAAAAGATGCAGGTGACTGTGACTAAAACTCCACATCTCCTCTTCATATGTGAGTTTGTTATAGAACTGTGCAACATAAACTCTAAAACAAATGTAATAACTGTCACTTGTCTTATTATAGCAGTAATAAGTTGTGTTGTTGGAATAAACTCATGAATTCTTGACAGTTTTTATTCTGGGCCGCGGTGCATGCTGGGAGCAGCTCGTTGGCCTTGGAAACATGGCGTCGCACTGACAGCTGGGAGACTCTCATTATCTCTTCCAGCCACCGACACACCGGCTGGGCCGCGAGTGGAGCCGCCCGCGTCCCGATTTCCACCGCGGAAACAAGCTTTGGCACAGATTCGACCTTTGTCCTGAAGAGACCGAGGTTTGAACGGTGCGATAACGGATTTATTGCGGGTGTCACGCCCACTCTGCTTGGTAACGTTATAACGATCCCGTACGGTAAGCTAGCTGCGCTTACGGCTAACGAAGCCAGACAGCTAGCAGCGGCTGTTAGCACGACGCGATCACCCATGTTAGGAGAAGAGGACCAGCCGCGACTGTGTGTCCGCTGCTCGGCTGCCTTCAGTCTGCTTGCACCTGAATATTAACGTCAAACACCACCGGCGGATAAAACGGCAACGGCAGTTATGTTATTCTAGCTAGCTAGCTAGCAGGCTAGCTAGGGCGTTTCTGTCATTCTGCCACTGAATTTTTAATGTTCGACCCCTTTGGCATCACTGTCGGAGGAGAGAGCGATGGGCTCCGGGGCTGTAGATTCGTCTCAGTGGCTCTCGGTGAAGGAGGAGACCATTTTCCTCCACGACGGACTCATTCGGGTCACGGATCTGGCCGAACTGCCCAGTGAGATCGGAGTGTCGGAGCAGGGGGACACCGAGCAGGAGGTGGGTGAAAGCCATCTCTCACACACAAAGGTTTATATATAGAAACACACTCTCTCGGTTATGATGAGGATGCTTTTTGTCACTTTAAATGTTGAATTGTGTTTTAAGCTGCAACAACAGAGTCACTGATAACTGGAGCGCTAACGTTTGCAAGTTTCCTGCCTTAACGTTACATGTTATTGACTCACTGTCAAGGAAGCGACTGAGGTCAACTCACTTCCTGTCACCTCTTTCAAAATAGAAGCTCATGTAAACCTGAATCTGCTGTAATCTGATCACAGCTGTGCAGCAGTTCAAATTGCTTCTTAGAATATGACATGCAAACGATGTTATGTTTGATTTGCTGCTGAATACCTGTGTCTGCAATATGAGTTGGTGCTTCATGTCATCCCTGTAGGTCAGGTGTCAAGTTGCACAGCCTCGACTTTATTAGTAGTACCAGTGCAGCAGCTTTCATATGCAGGCAACTTCTCCAATTACACCAACAGTAAATATTTCTTTGGGCCTACAAATAGCAGCATGGAGATCTATGTTTGCTATAATCACATTTAGATGTATTGATGAACCACAGAGTTTTTATTTTATTGAAAATGAAGGAGCTCTTGTGGTATTGGCTAGGTCACTACCACAGTGTCTATTATTAATTAGGACTAATTAAGACTTGTGTTTTTGTTCTCTAAACAGAAAGAAGCAATTTTATGTGAAATGCTGGGCGTTTGTGACGTTTAGGTTAAATGTACCTTAGCGTATTGGGGATGTTTTTTGTCTGAAGAGTAGTCTTTTATTTTGAAGGTAGCCTCTCAAAACCGGACGTGTTTCTGTTGTTGGATTGCGGAGACTTTACAGTGATGCAGATGGAAACTTCTACCCAACTGTGTTGCATCCTCGATATTTTTGTTCTCTGACATGAAATAAAGCCAGATCCAATCGTATCCATCAGTATACAGAGTACATTTTCTTTAGTACTGATGTTATTTACTATATATGTAATACCATTATCTGATTATTGTCATTATATTACAGTCATTGCTGCCTGTGTCACTTAGTTGGAATTCACATTTTAATCAATTTCTATGAAATAATTCTCTAGTTCCTATATTTGATATAACTATACTTTTACAAAAGTTCAGAAATGAAATAATCTTCACTTGAGAGCAACAATATATTGGTACATTTCCTTTTTGTTTGCATTTGTTGAATTCTAAAAGATATGACTGTGTGCTTGTGACTTATATGTACAAATGCCTCATATTTGAAAATGCTTGTATTTGGTCAACTGTGAGCTAAAAACAGAATCTTTCAAAAATAAATCCAAGTTCAAATTATTCCTATTAATTTGCTAATATCCCACATGGGCTTGTTTTCAGGCTCATGGCTGTGTGATGGGAGATGTGGCATGTTGGCACAGCTCCACACGTCATGGTGGGACATGTTTTTTTACACAGGGAGTATGGTGAGCTTAGTGTAAGGCTTTTGTGCGCATCAACAGACACGGCCTGCTTGATTTAACTTTTACAATGTACAGGGTGGTTCATTCAACTGTACAGATTCAGCTTGTTGTATTACTACAGCATAACTTCTTTTATTCTAACCTATTGACCACTTTTGAACTGCAGCAATAAATGACCAGATTGTTATTTGCCTGAGTCCAGTCCTATACTACATTATATTCAATATAATAGTACATTAATAAGCAGTCTATTACATTATTAGTGTGGCAATTCTAATGTTAGAAACGTATCAGCTGCTGATCAACCATATGTCATTTATTTTGGCTGATGTAAGTACATGTAAGCATATGTTTAATCAGCAGCTTCAACAGATGACAAACCACTGGTTAATTAATAATGTGAACAGGCAGGTTTGAATTTGACCCCTCACCCTGTTTTTCCATTTTGTGAAGCTCAACAACAGACATGCAGTGACAGAGCCTCTGAACTTGTGCTTTTTTGTTTAAGCTTCTCTTGAACAAGAGGAAACAATGTGGTCATGCTGGTGAAAGCATGATAACTGACAGCTGGGCTTCTCACTTAGGGAAATTCACAAGATGTTGCTAGGTGTACGACTGGTGAGGGCTGTTGTGTACCTACATTGGTGTAATCTTTGGCATCTGGCAAATTCGCTTGTAAATATTGTAGTAGTGTCAGTAATGATGACCTACAACAACGTAAATGACATTTGGACATTTTATGTAATCAAATTTTTAAGCTTCCATATATATCATAAATTTGGTTCCGACTGTCTTAAACACAAAGTATACCTACATTATGCCCAGGATCATGTCCCCAAGACCCCAGCACAATTTAACCTGAGCAAAAATGGTAACATGTACAGTATGTGGTGAGACTCATTAGGTTGACATGTTAATTAAAGCTTTTTGGAAATGGGGTTGTGCACGTACAAATATAGAAAGTCTTGTACAGATAGAGTTTTAAAAAAAATATTATGTTGGAAAATATTCACATTTACAAAGCAAACTGGAATAGAAATAGAGCAGCCATGTTTGTTGGTGTTGGCCCTCCCGTGTCTGGTAGGTAGTAGCTCATACTAAAAGACACAGACCCATCTGCTTATTCTAGGTTATATTGTGATTCTCTACATTTCTGGGCTCTCTGAGTCCAGCTCTGAGACTGACTGGGTCATTCAGTGCTGTTTTCGTAGGTGTTGTGATGCTTACTATTTTTATCCACTTGCAGCAGTGTTTTGCAGAGCAAGATGGAGAAGGCCAGGCATCCAGTTAAGGAGTGTGTCTGTAACATTAGTAGCATTTCTGAAATTGAATCAATACAAATTGTGCCTGCTAAATGGTATAATGGATTTTTTTTCTAGTCCATGATTCGTGGGCCACAGGGTGTAATCAATATCTGAAATGCTGCCTAAGTGCACATGAAGCACATTGTTTCACTTGTGATAGGCTATCCCAAATGTACCTCACTATCTCTGACCATTACTTTATAGACCAAGGAACTGTAGACACAAGGGTTTCTTTCGTGAAAATGATTCATACTTACTACGTACTGTGTAAAGGCTCTAAGCTCTACCGATAAATCATAGGCATGAGCAAAATAATTAGCTTAGTTTTAAACTAAATTGTTGGCTGCACCTTGCCTGCAACGTAAAACACCTTGTGGACAAGCTGGTTGTTTTTGACTCTACTGACTGTGGATCAGCCCTGCTAATTGTGTCACAAATCAGAAATTCAAATCCATGTCTGTGAAATTTGAGTCCTCAACAGCTGTTCTCTTCTCCTTTAATTTGAGTACATGTTTCTGTATGAATGTTACCTCTGATGTGAAAAATATTGTCTGTCATCACTAAAGTTTTTTTTTAAAAGCTTGCAAACATGTAAACATATATTGTTTCCTTCTTTTCTTCCTTATTATCTACCTCTGTCCCACAGATCCTAACATTTGAGACGAAGAACCCGGTAGAGCTAGCCGAGCGTCTACGTGCTGTCTGTGGGAATCAGAGCAATGCATACGCACGCCTGCTGGAGTACCGTCTCAATGCTCTGCGTGGCCTGTGGGGGGCACAGCGGCAGCTGGCCCTGGAGGAGCAGCAGGAGCGAGAGGGAACTGGAGGAGCTGATGAGGAGACCTTGGCCTTACTTAAAAGACAAGGTCTGCTCCAGCAACCCGAGCAGGCACCGTTCACCTCCCGTGTCGGTCTGCTGCTGGTCTTCCCCCTTCTGCAGTCCCAGACTCGCAGTGACCCGGCGCTCTGCGGTGTCACAGCCGAGGTGCTGCTAGCCTGCCTCCGGGACTGTCAGCCGCTCAGCCTCAGCAAAGAGCCCGCTGACTGCCTCAATGGCCTAGAGGGGCTGCTCTGCTCCTGGCTGGAAGATGGTGCCCAGGAGTCAGGCCAACGGCAGGGGCAGGCTCAGACGCAGATCCTCCACACACACAGACAGAGGGAAAACGCTGCTGCTGCGCTTGTGGCACTTGCCTGTGCCAGGTGAGGCCATGCATTCTCTCGTTGTTGTCCCACCTTCACAATCATAAGATCCCTTTGTTGGCTCTTGTTGACAGGGCATTGCACCAACAATATTCTGCATAGCTTATAGAAAGCCTATTAATTTATTTAGCAGCAACAGCAGTCAAAATACAGTGATTCAGAAAGCATCTTGGTGAAAATACTACGGAGTTACTTCATTAGTAACTCTGCTCACAAGCAGGTCAGTTATTCCTGGCAGTCAAAGCTAAAATAAGCACATAACTGACCAACTGATTAGGTTCTCTCCTCTCTCTCGTCACTGTACATGCTTCTTGAATGATCATGTCTGATTCAATGCTCAAAGCTGTACAACACACACACACTCACATATATCCTGAAACTTGTGAGCATCAACAGACTTCCTGCTCTTTGTCAGCTCACTGTCAATGTACTGCTCTGATGCTCTGACCTCAAACTAGTGTTCACATTTGGAGCTTGCTGTAGCTGAAACCGTGCTCTGTTAGTATGAGCTACTTGTGCTGTTTGAGAGTGATACTTGAACAGAAGAAAAATGTTTTGTTTTACCTCCTGCTGTAGCTTCTGCCATTATTCTACTGTTGTGAACTTTGTGAGGCAGCAGCAGAAGACACTTGGGATAGACAGAGCAGAGGAAGGGGTGGTGCTGATTCTTTTTATAACTAATATTTGCCTTTTCTTTGTTCATATGCACAAAAAAAACAACAATAAGAAAAGAAGTTAAACTCAAATCGAATATATATTTGGTTTGATGATTTTTTTTGTGTGTTTGTCATGAAACCCGCTGGAGAGTAGAATGTACTTGATTTTTTTTTTTTTTGTATTTGTGCCTGATCTCTGGCTTCTGCTGGTGACAACAGATCTTGACTTGTCAAAACCAGAACTCTCCACTCTTTGTTTAGCCTCTGTTGAGGCTGAGAGCTCTTTGTTGTGGGGAACTATCTAGCCCTGGTGCCTTTTCACCGACAGCGGGAGCTAATTAAAGAGCTATCAGCTGTACTCCCCCGCACCAATGATGGGGTCTGTTAGGGAATTCACTATGTGACAGGGGTAAGTAAACAAAGACTGTGATGTTTACATAGTGAGGTGTAGAAGGGGACACTGACTCATGACTCATCTGTGTTGTCTGTCGCCTGTAAAACACGTAAATGCTGATCCAGACATATGTTCCTGTACAGCACATTGCAGGTTTAGCTCCCTTGCTGTCGCACATTTATTCGCTTGTCAGGTGGTTGACTGTAAAATTACATCATCTCCATAGAAATCAATAGTAATCAATGTCAGCACATTGTTATAGATGTTTTCCAAAAGCTGCAGTTACAGACCTTGTTTTTTGCATTAGAAACTGCCAGAATAGCACATCAGTGGAGCTCTTTTTGCATAGATCTTTTCCCTGAATATTGAATTATTTGACTGTATTCAGTTAACAGTTCAGTCTTGGATGAGGCGAAGCAGTAAATGAACATTGTACAAACTTAAGTAGGTTGCTCATTACACCCTGCAGAGAGTCACAGTGTAAAATAATCTGTCTGCTGCACTTTAATGGAAAACATTCTTTTATTCAGATTCAAAAATGATTGCGTTTTAATTCCCAGCACATTACATCGGATTCCCTCCATAATTCAAGTATTATTCCACTTACAGTTCCAGAACTGAGTAACAACGAACTTTCTCTTGTATTTCATGCTGAGCCTTCCTGACTAATCTGCCAACCTCTTCACCAGGGGATCTTTGAAGACCTTCATCCACACAGTTCACCTGCTGCAGAAACAAACCGATCTGGGCCAGCTCCCTGTGTCAGATGTCCTGTACAGGTGAGAGCAGTTCATCTGAAAGATACCTGCAGGCATTAGTGCCTTTACCAGCGTGTAACCACTCTGTATCTCTCCTGCTTCAGACTTTTGCTCCTGGAAGGAGGCCCAGGCTCTCCATCCTGCCTCCTGGGGGGTAAACACAGTGTGTCCTGGGGTTTTGAGGACATGCTGCCCACACCTGATAATTCTGCTGGAGGAGCAGAGAGTAAAGGTAGAAATGCTTTTTCATATTTTTTTTGTGTGTGTGATCAACCTTTGCATTGTAAAAAAAAATTGAATAATAGGCCACAGAAGATGTGGTTCTTTCATGTTGTTGTGATGAATTACACTATGCCTTGTACAAATATCTAGTTAGTTGTAAAGGGGACTTTACTTGTCGTATTTTCCGTCATAATACTGCCCTGCTTTCTGATTTATTTATTCACCTCTAGATTATTTATGATGCCCCTTGTCTAAAATGCATCAAGTGTATAAAAATCCCTTCAAGAATGGAGGGAGGAGAATACGTTGCCTGCTGCAAGGCCTATTTGGCCTAATTTTACTGTCTTTGTATGTGTAATATTAGGGCCTATGCTGAAACTAAAGAGAAGAGCTATGACGGTGAGAGGTTCAGGGATAAAGCAGAGAAGGAGAAAATGATGCTCACCCTCCAGCACTCCATCAGCTGACCTTGTAGAATGATGGAAGCTGATCAGGTCATATATCCATAGTGAGGTCTGCCTATTTACATTTTAAGCTAACCTGAAACTGGATCAGTTATGAATCTCAGATGTCTGGAGGCATTACAATGCTCACAATGAAAAATTAACCAAAGTAAACAGATGCCATGACCTTGTTTAGGATCTGAATTGTCTGCTCCGACTCAGCAGTTCATCCACTCCCCTGCTGGTGCATCCCCTGACTTTTCATTCCTATTATCTGTCATCTGTCTGTCATTAACTTTATATCGAATTCTTTTTGTTCCTGTGTCTTGCAGACACTGACCTAGGGCGCTGTCTAGCCACAGACGGGCTCTATCTGTATACCACTAACTCCTCTGGGAGGGGACTCAGCAAGCTGGGCTCTGGTTTACATGGGACATTGAGGTAATGTGACACTCCTTCCCGTCTGCCTTTCTTTATCCACTGCATTCACAGAATAGCAAGACGGAGAAACACTAAAAATATCCCTTATCACTTACCCAATCTGATGCAACAATGGCATTATTATCCTGGACATTTTTAAACCAATATCTGCAGTACATAGATGCATCCTCCCGAACTGTCTTTGATTAATTTGGTTGATTTTTTTCAAAGGGACAAAAGGGCATGTGCTCTGCATCCTAATTTCATGCTGTGGTAGCAAATTACCCAATTTGCAAGCAGAAGGCTTACAAATTGCTTCCTTCCTCAATGTGTTTTTAGAATTCAAAGTCCAGAGTTTATTTTTTTCCACTCACAGAAAAGACATATGCTTGATTTAGGCCCATGAGTTAGCTGACTCATGGGCTACCTCTTTTTTCTTAGTTCGATCTGTGAAATAACAACTTGGAAAACAAAGATTTCTGTAAGGAAATGATACTCAGTAGGAACCAAACCACAGCAATAACCTACCATAATTAGCACAACTCTTAGCAATGGCATGCAAAAAACTAGATTTGTAGATTCAGTAACAGCTTTGAACTAGCACACTAACGTTTTTCTTGTTTGCTTGTCACTGTCAACGCTGAATGGGGTCAACTAGATGCTTAATTTTGTGGAAAGAATTGGGATTTTAATGTCCGCAGAGAATTTTAGCACAGCCAATTAGTAGATAATGTATTTGTGATGTTGTTCTGTTGCTACTCAACTCATTTTGCAAATTCAAGTGTCAGAGCTGGGTCTCTGACAAAAAAGTCCACCTTCAAACAGAAGAATAAAGTATTCAAATAGAGCCGAACACAGAATTAGATGCACCGTGTTTGTGCAGGGGTTTTGTGTATTGTCGAAATGAAGAGTTGGAGCCTGGCTGGGTAGTGTTCAGCAGCGGTCGCCTCCTCCACCGTCCCTCCTCCTTCGATGCCAAGCCTCATCAGCTGTGCCAGGTCATTGACCCCTTCACCCTCCAGGTACTGTGTACTCTCATTCCTCTGTTTTCAATTTGATGCTGACTCATTCAGTAAATTTGACATTGTCAATAAAAATTCAGTTGAAATGACAAGCATAGCCATAGCCAAGGCTGATGTTTGTGTGCCTTTTTTAGGTGTGCCAGATTGTGCCCATGCCAGCCCATCACTTCCCTGTGGGCAGCAGCATGACCACGCTGCACCTCTGCTCAGATGGAACCTACCTGTACTGGGTCTGGTCCCCAGCCAGTCTCAATGAGAAGACACAGAAAGGCCATTCTGTCTTCATGGATGTCTTTCACCTTTCTGTGAGTGCTGTATCTATACTTGCTATATCCAAGTAGTTTCAGCTGTTTGTTTGTGGCTTTGTTTGATGTTTTCTCTCCCCCTATCTGTGGTGCAGACACAGACAGGGTTGTGCGTTGCAGACATCTTGCAGGAGAGGGTTATTCTTACTCGCAAGGAAGGCGAGTCTTCAAAGTGCTTGAATGAGCTTCTCTTGAGTCGAATGTCACGTTTCCGGGCTTCCCATTCTGCCACATTGGCTGCTCTAACTGGCTCTGCAATCACCAACACTGTCAAAGAAGAACAGTCTGGTAATTCATCAGCAAAACACCTAGTGTTCCAAAAATCATGTATGCTCTAATGTGCCATTCATGTAGATCATATGGTTATTAAAATATTTCCTGGTGACAGTTCTCTGTTTCACCTCTTTTATAGCTGTCAACACTAGCTGTGGACTCCCTCTAAAGACTCTGAGAAAGACTCCTATGTATGTGTGTGGAACCTATCTAGTTATGCTTGTCTCACCTCCTGGTGTATCTGGGAGCTCTGCCACACGCTCCCTATTTGGGGGCACCAGCAGCCTGTCCTCTCTCAAAAGTAAGAGCACACACTGACTCTGATATATTCTCATTGTGTTGAGTTTCGCTTCTGACAGTCTGACGTTAGAGATAATGTGATTAAATGTAGCTCAATGCATTATCGTGCAAATGGTTTTGAAAAAGCCAATAAATAAACCAAGCATTTTAAATCATGTTAAACGGCAGGTAGATGACAAATGTTCTTATTATAGTCTGAACACAGTTTTAATTCCTAAGTCAGGATTGATGACAGGAGTTGTATTACAATACATTTGAATAAAGGCATTTATAAGCTCTAATTAAACAATTACATCATTTGTGACTGAATAATCTTTGAGAGGTTTTGTAAGAAAAAAAGATTGCATCATTTACTGTTGTCAATGATGAGTTCATTCACCAAAATTAACTTTCATTTTTTGACAGTATTAGCCTCCAGCCTGGTTTTTAACTTGGCTGATGGTCAGTTCAGCAGCCGTGCAGACCTCATTGATGCTCCTGGCAGCTCTCTAGGCAGGGGAGCCCAGGTGGCAGGACTAGGTGAGCTCAACTTTTGTCTTCTGTTTTGTGTTGAGGATTGTCACACAATGTATTTTCAACTTAAATGACATTTCGACGTTTCTATAATATTTGGCTTTGTAGGAGCATGTTATGATGCACTGAACAACTTGATCTGGACCTGCTCCAGTGATTACATAGATCAGTGGTGCAATCCTGGAAACCAAGCCTTTCATCATGTGTGCCATAGGCTCGGTGTCAGCCATGTTATCAAAGAACCCAAAGGTAGATAAAAAAAATGCACTGAAACAACTAGATACTCTTTGCATGATCTTAAGGCTGAAATTAGAACGCTGCAAAACTTGTCTTTCACAGAGGAAACTGTGGCCACTGGTGAGGTGATCAACCAGCTACTTCATCACGTAGGTGCTATGTGTATCCATCAGCTCAACCTGCTGGCGGCCAGCAGCAACAGCCTGCCCCTAGGGGCCCTACTGGGTAAACAACATCCAATCGAGGCCCATCATTTTAGCAGCATCTGCGACATTATGGAAAAGGCCATGGTCAACGGAGATACCTGCATCATCCGCTGCATCTTGGTGGTGTTCCAGGTCAGTTTGAGGTTCATCTTGAGGACAGTATTGCACAAAATGACTCAGCTGTTTCTTTTTTTTGAGTTTGTTTTTTTTGTCTGTCCCCTCCAGGTTGTGTTTAGGTTTTTCAATCCTCAGTCGGAGCAGAACAGGGAGAGTGTGCGTCGTTCAGGTCTCCTCCTGTGGCAGCTACTCATGGCTCCAGTGGATCAGATAGGGTCAGAGATTCAGAGAGAGGTGTGCCTGGCCATCAGGTAAGTCATATCTGAAACAATTTAAAAGGTGTTTTGTATAATCAGTGATCATGATGATAAATAAATGTTGATTTGCCTCCTCTCTGTCTCTTTAGTTCAGGCCTGAATACTTTGTATCAGGGAGAGGCTGAACTAAGCAAACTGCTGAAACTGGTTTTAACTGAAGGTGACTATGAAAAGCAGATGTTTTTGTATAACTGGATTTTTTGTGATGAATATATGTAATATTCTGCTTATTTGTGTTTGACACTCAGGTGAAAGGAACAGTGGCCTATCTCAGCTTCGTGATGTCATCCTGACCAACTTGGCAGACCAACTGCAGAAGAATAGATTTGGGAGTGAAGAAGATGACCACTACAGGTAAGTTACTATCCTTTAACTAAATGGTGCAATATCATTTCCATAGGCTTTGATAACCAGCACAGAACAGCGCTTAAAACTTAGCTAGCTTCCTGTAATTATATACTTAAAATCTGTCTCTTCTTACAGATTGAGTGATGAGCTGCTGCACTGTATTCTCAAGACTGTAGTCCGGGAATCCTGCCTCCTTATTACCAAATGTCAGACTGTCGCCCGAGACGATTTCCAGAAGCTGCTCTCCACTGTGCCAGTATGAATATCAGTTCAGCAGAGTGAAATGCCATCTGTGCCGACTGAGATCACATGCTTTGTGAGACTGCGCTTTTACAAACTTAGTGTGGTTTTCCCTCTCTGTAGGTGGTCTCACCTTGTCTGCGCTACCTCATGGCTGTTCAAAACCACCTCCTCAGTAACACCATTCTTATCCGTCCGGATGATAATGATGACAGTGACAGCTCCCTACAAGGGGAAACAATGAAGGTACAGGTAAACATCCCCTTTAAATACCCCTACCTGTGTGCACGTGGAGTCTGTTTCTGTGTTTGTCGATGAGAGACCAACCCAAATGGAGCAACAGGAGATGAATCTTCTTTAATGGTTTTGCATAGTAATGTGTGCTTTTTGCAGTTTTAGTGATATCAGGTAACATTGTTATATTAATGAAGGATGTATTTTTTCTATATCTCATTAATAATACGTACTAATAAAAGTCTCATACAAACCAGCAGCTCAGGTTTTGCTAATATATGGAGTTTTCTTATTTGTAGACATAATAGTAAGCAAAACATGTGTGTACACTTTCCATATTGCATGAATAAAATCTGATCATTGTATATCATGGAAGCAGTGGTTACGTAAGTGTGGGCCTATGTTGTGTGTGTGGTCCTCAGGAGCTGCAAAGTAGTATCCTGTCCCTAGCAACCAAGATCCTGGTGGGATGTGATGAAGTATTGGAGACCCTGCAGCAGGTGACCACAGCTCTCATTAACAGTGACATCCCTGACAGAGAAACCAGGTAAACCTTTAACTGCATCTTTTCTGAATGTACTTTTACAGGCTAGGAAAATAACCCTTTGGTCAGCCAGCCACGTTAGTTTCAGGATACCTTTCAAATCTGGCCACTTATTTTATTATATTACATGAGCAGAAGTCAATCTCTATTACCATAACACCATAATGTAACTGGCAAAAATAAAGCCAGACATGATGTTCTCGTGGCTGGCTCTAATGCACTATTTCACCGTGAAATAAGATTTAGCTAAACCTGAGTAATGCTGCAGCCTCCTTAAAAAGAATGAAAGAGTGCATGAGAAATCCTTTATTGACGCAGGTTCTTAAAATCACTTTGGCTTTGTTTTACTTCTTCAAATTTCCCCATCTCCTCCTTCTTTTTCTCCCTACCATCCATCTCTGTAACATTTAATTTTTCTCTTCTCTTGTTGTTCAGGTTGAAAGGCTTAGAACAGGTAACCAAGGCCACCATGCTCGGGCACCTGCTGCCAGTGTTGCTCACCACGTTGATGCACCCCAACCTGCAGACCCTCACTCTCGCTGATGCTCTCATGCCTCAGTTGGTGCAGCTGGTCCTCTACACCAGCCAGGTTAGAGTCTAGCCAATCCAAAAAGCAATTCCTGCATTAAATGAAAAAAAAAAGAAGAAGTTTTTCCTTGAGTGGAAAAGGAATCATTATTAAAGTATTTATTTTTACTCTCTGTTTTCCAGACTGCCCTGTTACTAAAGACTCAGTCTCCACTTTTCACTGAAGAGCCTCCACTTATTGGTGGCTCTATAGGGCAGGGAGCTAAGGCATGTGCTGTTGATGACAAGTAAGTCCGTCATAAGAATGTTAAAATAATTCAAAATGAATCCATCCGGTTATTTATTGGTTGCTTTGTCATCATGATTATAGAAAGACATATGTTAACTTATGTGCTTGCTGTTTTTTCTGCCATAAGCTTCATTTTCTAAAACCAGTCATTTGTTTTTTATCCTTGATTACAGAATTCTTGACGAACGTGAGGAACCCGGCTTCCTGACTGGATTGAAGATTCCTGCCCCATGGGCTGCTGGGAAGACAGTAGAGACAGTGCATCCTGTGAGGGACAATTACAAGTTCAAGGAGACGGTACACATCCCAGGAGCCCGCTGCCTGTACCTTCGCTTTGATTCTCGCTGCTCCTCCCAGTATGACTATGACAAGGTAATAACTCCTTTAGTTCTTATATGCATTGTGTTCCATTGCTCAAGCACAGCAACACCCTAGATGGGAATATTTTATGCTAAATATATTCTCTGATATTTCAGCTGGTTATCTATGCTGGTCCCAACACCAACAGTCGTAAAGTAACTGAGTATGGAGGGAACACTCTGGGATATGGCAGTCGTAGTGTCTTGGGGACAGGATGGCCCAAAGACCTCGTCAAGGTAAAACAAGTCGTTTTGCACAAACTTACACACTGGACACAAAGTGCACACACTGTCTGAATGAGCTACGTTTTTTTCTGTGTCCTGTTTTAGGTTGAAGGAGACACTGTGACATTTTCCTTTGAGATGAGGAGTGGACGTGAACACAATACCCCCGATAAAGCCATGTGGGGGTTCTCCTGCACTGTCAGAGCTCAGGTACGATGTGGGAGAGCTGGCTTTTCCCAAACATCTGTATTTACTGTTGTTTAATCATACTGGCAATGTGGAACATTAGGAACTAATTCTGAGCATGTTATTTGTTTTCGTTTCCAGGAGTCATCAGAAGACGTCTCTGGAGGCCTCCCCTTCCTGGCAGACCTTGCGCTGGGTCTGTCAGTCCTCGCTTGCTCGATGCTGCGCATTCTGTATAACGGTCCAGAGGTGACGAGAGAGGAGGAAGCCTGCCACGATTTACTCTG
Source organism: Centropyge bicolor (assembly GCA_037975185.1). Lineage (NCBI taxonomy): Eukaryota > Metazoa > Chordata > Actinopteri > Pomacanthidae > Centropyge > Centropyge bicolor. Next base: position 872,364 of record JBBMOC010000013.1, on the reverse strand, counting down.
CTCAAAGCTGCTGCAAAGGTGATGCAGCTAAACATAAACGTCATGAAATCTCTCCTAGTGATATTGATTGCCCAAGTGATAAATATCTATCTATCTATATATATAATAATAAGTACAGCTTAAGAATTAGTACATGTCAGTGGGATGTAATTTAATACAGCCAAAACTGCTAGCAGATGACAGACTGGTGACAGGCTTTGTTTTTTTTTCTTTAGGTGTCAGTGGCAGGTGGAAGCAAATGGTGCAATCTCTCCTGCTCTCACTCCCAGCCCTTCACCTCTGCCACTCACTATTGAAGAGGACCGGGAGTTCACCTACCCCTCTGATGTGCTCATTCCACCTCCAGGCCTCATGCCAGGCACATACTTTGACTTGCCTCGTATCCGCCTCCCTCCAGGCATCATGGGTAGGCTACGAGAAGTGTCTGGAAGGGCTCGACCACAGTTCCGTCCTAGCATCAAGTAAGATGGTCATGCTTACACAGCACAGAGGGTATGCATGTGAACAACACTGTACACACACACACACACACACACAAAAAACATTGCTAAAATAATAAAGTGCTTCCAGTCAGGCACTGTAAAAAGCTCAGCTCACAGTTTTGTAAAGGAATTATGTAATACAGTATGAATATTTTTTCAGACTGGTCCTCAAAGTCCTTCCGATTTTGATTGGGTTGACACATTCTGCTTTAAAATAGAACATCTGGGCTTTTGTATGCCTTCTGGTTTTGTTAATACAGTGAATTTATTTGTGATGGCTGTTTTCAAGATATTTGTTTTCCTGTTGACATTACAGCTCTTCCTATTAAAAAAACCCCATAGCTGGTTAGTTTTTGTGTTTATTGGATACAGGGGCTGATATTGCTTTAAAGTGGTGATCGATAGATAGTGATGTCATGGCATACCCTCTATAAAATGAAACTGTCTTTTTTATCATAAGCGTCACTTTTTCTACTACCATTTTTTTCATAAAGGGAGGTGATCAGACCAGATGTCATGGAGGAGGTTATAGTATCTTGTGTAATAAAGCATCTAAGCCTGGTGGATGCCCTTCAGTCTCTTGTTAACTACCAGTACCGTGAGGATCACGCAGAGGAGTATGACCTGGTCTGTAAGATCATGGCTGAGACCTTCAAAAAGATCAACGCGATGGAGCGTCAGCTGCAGGTGAGCTTCTGTTACACAGTAAGGTTTTCAATAACTAATACATTTAAATTGTGTTTAAATGATATTTGCTTGCTGTTAGTGGATGACAAATTGTGCACACTCTATATTATTGTCTTGTCAGTTTTTAATCAGGCTATTTGTTTTCTCTCTTAGATAGTTTAATAAAGTGCTCTTTGTTGACTCCAGGGAATAGACCTAATGGGGAATTACTTTTGGTGTTGTTGTACACTACCTTATTATATTTCTAATAATCAGGATTCTGCTGATATGGCAACAAATTAGAGTATTTTTATTAAAATGAAACATGGAGATAGGAGAGTAATATTAAAACACCTGAATAGTTTATCAATTGGAATAAAGTTGAGTTGACCAGAATACCTGAATTTAGCAAAAAAAAGAAAAAAAGAATCAGGCTACCAACCTGAACAGAAACAAAAAGTCAGAGTCTGTGTCTCATTATCTCTTGTGTTGCCTACAGAGTGTTGCAGAATTGGAGCAGAAGTGGCAGAATGAGGTAGAGGAGGCCCATCAGGGAAAGCTGGAGAACAACTCTCCATTCTTTCATGACTACCACTTCTTTGAGGTACCCTGCTCCACAAACACAATTTCCAACTTTTGCCCCAGACATGATAACATTACCACGAACATTTGCTATGATATTAATAATTAATTGTTTTTTACTAGAACAAAATTAAGGAGCTGGAACTACTTTGCTCCCTGAAGGAGGTCCCACTTGATTTTAGTGATTTGGAGAATGTTGTCCTTGCACTGAGGCAAGTAATTAAAAATCATCCTTGTACTTGGAACTGATAACATTACCTCAGCTTTCTTGGGTTAATTCATGTATTAACATTATGTATCTGCACTAACAGGGAGAAGTTCTTTCAGGAGGTAAACACCGTGCACCTCAGAAGTAGCACCTCACTGGCGAAAACAAAGGCACTGGTGAAGAGTCTAATGAACCGCACTGAGCTGCTGCTCCATGTTACCATTGCTCCACATTGCAGAAGCCTAACCACTACACCTGCTGGCACACCAGGTCAAGGTACATAATATCTTTTTATGTCTTCTTATGCGACTGATTAGTTGCTAAGTTATACCTTGTTGGGATTAAAGATTTGTTCCTTCAGATGTGTTCATGCCTGTCTGTGTCTGCCATTTAGTAATTTCTGCATGATTGTTAGGTTTCTGTCTTTGACAGAGAGTTTGAGTCTCGCCTAATTCTTCCTGTTTTTTTTTTTCTGGCGCCAGCCTCTAAGTCAGTGTCAGATGCCAAAACAGTGATCCCCATGGTGAAGCAGCCAGTCTTCCTACGCAGCATGTCTGCACCCTCTGACTTAGAGATGATTGCTAACCAGGACTTGGAGTTTACACATGCGCCCCAAAGGTATTTGTCTATTTTCTTTTGATAGATTTAATATTTGAGAATCACATAGGTGAACTGGGGATGAATATATTCATTTACTTTTTGTTTTATTTTAGGAGGCGACACCACCCTACGAGTCATCGTAGCAGCTCATTTACTCTGCTGCAGTCTCTGGCCATAGAGGACAGCCGAGACAAACCAACATACAGTGTGCTGCTGGGACAGCTATTCGCTTTTATTGGAACTACACCTGATCAGGCTGTAAGTCTCTTGCTCATCACTGAAACCTTTTTTTATTCACTTTTTTGTTGCCATATCTGCACAAGAATCTCTCCGTAAATTAATTGAGGTCTTTCTCACTGGCTGGTTCTGTAGGTGTCAAGCAGCAGTTTCCTGTCTGCCGCGCAGACACGTTGGAGACGTGGCAGCACGAGGAAGCAGGCACTTGTTCATATGAGGGAGCTGCTCACTGCTGCTGTCAGAGTCGGTGGTGTTACCCACCTGGTGGGGCCTGTCACTATGGTACTACAAGGTGGCCCAAGGTAATAAGGCTATAAACACCACTAACAATCTCACCCGAGTCTACACACATTCACCTCCACACATCTGTGTTCATATGTCATCTGTGCAGGATTGAGGAGCTGACCTGTGGGGGAATGGTCGAGCAGGTGCAGGAGGCCTTTGGGGAGACCATGACGTCTGTAGTGTCACTATGTGCTCGCTACCCCATTGCTTGTGCTAACAGTATTGGCTTGCTTTGCACAATCCCCTACACCAGGCAAGAGAGTTCATCATGCATTATATCTCTCTGTTGATTTTTGTCTGTTACTGAACCCTCAGATTCCTTACCCTCATTTGTCCTTTGTGTTGTAGGAGTGAGGAGCAGTGCCTAGTTCGGAGTGGTCTGGTCCAGCTCATGGACAGCCTGTGTAGTTTAAGTGGTCAGAGGGAATGCAGCTCAAATGAGAAGCAGACCAAAAAGCAGAAGGTGGCCACCATGGCCTGGGCTGCTTTCCAGGTGCTGGCTAACCGCTGCATCGAGTGGGAGAAGGTGGAAGGTATGTTATGCTTGTAGGTCCTTACTGTAATAGTCTTTGAACAGCTATCAATCAATATATCATTTTATCCAATCAGTCTATTTGTGCTCAACCAGAAAAGGTACTCTTATACAGGGCCAGGCAAAAAGAACTCGGAGGGATGTAACGATATGGTAAATAATCATTGCTTTTCTCTTTCAAAGGTGGGTCTACAGATGCAGTGCACTCTGGTCTGGCACGACAGGTGTCCAGCCTGTTGACCAATCACCTGGCCAGAGCCACAGAGTGCTGTGGGAATCAGGCAGCTGGTAATGATGCCTTACAGGATGTACTCAGTCTGCTCAATGACCTTTCCAGGTAACATTTGATGTTCTCTACTGTATGTATATAATCTGTTTTTACATCATGTATCTACATAATCATGTTTTGTATGTGTTTGTATTTATGGAATGTTTATACCTCTTCCCTTGATTTGTATTCCAGGAGCCACATAGGGAAAGCTATCCTGAGCCAGCCAGCTTGTGTTTCTAAGCTCTTGTCTCTGCTGCTTGACCAGAGACCTTCTCCAAAGCTAGTACTCATCATTCTGCAGCTATGTCGAGCTGCCCTACCTCTCATGAGTGTGGAGGACTGTGGTAACGTGGCCCTGCCCTCGTGGAGCTACTCTATTAACACTCTAGATGCTGAACAACAAGATGCTAATGACCCTGCCTCACGTATTGCTGCCTTGCTGCTAGCCAAGCTGGCAGACTATGTAGTACCAGGTAAATCTCTCTTACCTAGGAGTACTATATATATATGTGTGTGGTTGTGGGTGGCCCTGGTAAGCACATGCTCCTTTTTCTTAAATATTGAAGTGCCAAGATACATGGAGTTACTTTCTCCTGTGAATTCTTAATATTTACATTCTTGCCTCTTCACCAGGCTGTCAGACCCTGCTTTCTCCCAGCTCCTCTGAGCCAGACACTAGTCTGTCCCGTGCCAGTTCCAAAGGAGCTCTGAAGTCTGATGATGTTGGGGAGGAGGGAGAGGCGGTTGATGGCAAACTATCAATCTTTATCCACAAGAGAGAGGACCAGTCATCTCATGAAGTTCTGCAACCACTTCTCAGGTGAGGATGCCACTAATATCTTTATTTTACATTAGCAAGGTTAGTCTGGGCTTTTTATGACGTGACTTGTTCTTCCATTCTCTCCAAAATGCAGCAGCTCAGAGGGACGTCCTTTTCGGCTCGGCACTGGAGCGAACATGGAAAAGGTGGTAAAGATGGACAGAGACATGACAAAGGTACATTGAGAGTTTTACTAAACTAAAACCCACATTTTCTCTTGGATTTAAAGGCATATACGGATGCTACAAAAATATGTTTCTGTAGCTTTATTAGAAGTGCTATCCTTACCTGTGCTGTCCTATTTGAAACCTTCCCTAGAGCGGCAGCTGCGAGGTGATCACAGAAGAGGCATCTGCTGCCCTGAGGAAAGCCAACAAGTGGGCCCAGTCTGGTCTGATAGTGAGTGTTGGTCCACCTGTGGAGACTCTAGCCCAGGAGACTGCTGGAGGCATCACCACTGGTGACAAGAAGAAAACTGCTCAGACTGCTGTTTGTAGGGACAGGAATGCTGAGCTGGCCAGGTGATTAAATAGAACAGCTGCAATAGTGTGATTACTAGATTTGTTCTCTCCCACTTTCCTGTATGCTTTCTTCTTTGTGTGTTGTTCTGTTTAAACTGTATTCATGACAGAGTTGTTCTCACTTCTAAATTTCCCTTGAACAGGTCTGACCCTGTCAGGCCATTTATCAGTGGCCATGTTGCCAACAGTATGGCTGCTGAGGTTATCGCTCTGCTGCACAGCCTGCTGACTGCCCCTGAGTCCAACACAGCTCAGATCTGGACCAGCACTGCTGAAAAAGTATGTGCATGACTTTTATTGCAATGTTTCTGCTGGTTAATGGTAACTGATACTTGTTCCTTACTACAGAGTTGTTGACCATTAAAAAATCAATTAATAATATGAATTTCTGTCTAGTCTGACATGGATGTGATTCTACATGATACAGTTTCCGTTAAATGCTTTCTCCTGTGTGGTTTGTGGTAGGTTCTCTCCCGTGCCCTGATGTTTATCCCTCAGCTGGGGAAGTACGCTGAGAGTATTTTGGAGAATGGGAGCAGCAGTGGCAGGAAATTGGCTAAGCTGCAAGCCATTGGCAGACAAGCTGTTGCTGCACTCTGCGCACTGGGCGGCTTCAAAGAAACTATCAAGATTGGCTCTGAGGTCCAGGTTAGTTGAGGAAGAGAAATATGTGAAAATGCTACACTTGTGCATCAACTGCATCCAACAAAAAGCTTTTTAACACTTCACCTTTTCCCTTCTTAGTTTTAAATGTTAAATATTGACCTGTTTCCTATGATTTCCTTTGCTCTGCAGGTGGTAGGTAAAGGAGTGCTAGGTAGTGTGGGCATAGTTATGTCCATTAATGAGCAGGAGGGCATCGCTACAGTCAAGTTCCCTTCTTGCGAGTACAGGAGAGCTTGCAAAGCCTCAGACATCCTGACAGTACCTATATCACGTCTCTGCACACCCAGATCTGAGGTATAGGTTTCAGTGTCAAACACAGTCTTTTACTTATTTTTCTGGAAAATATCAGATACAAACTCACTTGTGTCTCCCTTTCACTCTCTGCACCCCCGATAGGCTCTCCCTCTCTACAAGCTCTCCATCACAGAAAAGGTGGTACAAGCGGTGCAGTCCATGCTTCTGCCACAGGAGGGCAGTCTCTCCATTCACACTTCTCTGCCAGCTACAGGAGATGGCTCCAGCCCAGTAATGGCTGCAGTACGCTTGCTGGCTGAAATCAGAACCAGGTTAGCAAAGATTCATATAAATGCATCCTTCACCTCAGCTTTTCTATTAAAGTCTCATGTTTAGTCTGCTATATTAAAATGGAACCCTTTGAAACTGAGTGATGCAATCCAAGTTTGACATCAAAATCACAGATTGAACGATAATCACAAGGTTCTTGATTTTTTTTTCAGGGCATGTCTGGTGATGGCACAGCTCCTAGAGGACAGCTCCTTCTGTGAGGAGTTCATCCAGCAGTGTCCTGCTGCTGTTGAGGTTCTCAACCTGGTTGCCCAGGAATGCAGCCCTGGTGAGCAAATACACTGCCGTATCAAATCATTTGAGCACCCACAACCATTTTTTGTTTACACAGCTCTATATTACATCTCTGTTGTGAATCATGCCACAAGCTCTGTCATCCCTTGCAGGGGAGCGTCTCGGCATGGTTGAAGCTCAATGTGAAAGAGTGAGAATGCTGTACCGGGACTGTGCTCGGCCTCCTCCTCCACCACTGCAGACAGACAGACGACAGGTAAGAGTTACAGAATTTAGAGTATAAATTTGTTTTTATTACTTACATTTCTGCCAACAACAAGCACAAGAGTGATCCCTTCATGTGTCACACACATGGGCTGGATGCAGCTGAAAATACACATTTATCATGGAAGAACTCGGAAAAACAATCTTTTGTTTGCACTGACAGAACAAGCAATAACTGAGCCTTTCCCTCATTAAAGAGAGACTGACTTCAGTCTTTAAGTGTTGATGGAAAACCAATAAAATCTGGACATATTTTAAACAGTCAGATTAGTTGGGCCCACTTATCTTCTTACACCTTTGATGTGCTTGTCTCATCAGCCCAAGGAGATCACCTGGTGTCCATCCAGAGTGTTCCCTCCAGTCCGTGCCTGCATGTTCTCATCACGTCTGACCTCTGTCACCTTCCTGGCTGATCCAAGTGCTGGAGGAGGGCTGCCCAGAGGCACCTTCATTTACGCCACCTGTCCTGTACCAATTCAGGTGGGCACATCACAGTGGGAGAATATTTACAATCTCACTTTGTTTGAACATGTATCAGTGAGATAAAATTATGCACAGATCCTGAAGCCTGTCCACAATCTTTCATTTACTGCTCTTTGTCCATGCAGGCCCCGTCCTTTTACTGGGAGATAGAAATTGTCTCCTATGGAGACTCTGAGGAGGACAGTGGCCCGATTGTGTCCTTTGGTTTTGCCACAGAGGCAGAGAAGAGAGATGGAGCGTGGACCAACCCTGTCGGCACATGTCTGTTTCATAAGTATGTTCACCTGCACATTAACTTTGACAGACTCTTTTCCCACTGCTCTGTTTCTGACTTGAGTGCTGACTGCTATCCTTCTCTTTTGTGTCGTTCCTCTGTGCGTCTGTCTCCTGTCTGTCTGTGTCAGTAATGGTAGGGCAGTGCATTATAATGGCTCCAGTCTGTTGCAGTGGAAGAGTGTCAGGCTGGATGTGGCTCTACTTCCTGGTGAGACAGGAGACAAAATGTTTTTCTTCATACAGAATCTATCATCGCTATTGTTTTAATCCATACACTAATGTATGTTATGGATTTGAACTAAACTTCTTAAAAGCATTGTATCTTATCTGGCTGCTCTTTTAATAAAAAGCTATTTTGTGAGCATATCTGGCTTCTTTAACTCTGTAGCTGTATCTAGTGTTGGCATGTTTTAAAATATGTCATTACCAGTTCATTTGAGTCATTACTGAGAATGTGACCATACATTATTATAAACACAGGTGATGTGGCTGGAATAGGCTGGGAGCGTTCTGAGGGAACTCCCCCACCTCCTGGTCAGGCCCCTAAAGGCAGGGTGTACTTTACCTACTGTGGCCAGCGGCTCAGCCCCATCCTTGAAGATGTAGCCGGTGGAATGTGGCCTCTGGTACACATTCAAAAAAAGGTGGGTTTTGAATTCACATTGTAACCTTTATATTTGAACTGTGATGAAGCTATAATTTAGTTCACTGATATTTAATATATATTAAACCATATCCTTTTCTATTCTCAGGCTCAATGTAGTTAAGCTTCCATTTTTTTCTATTTTTCTGTAGAACTCAAAGATCCGTGCCAACTTTGGAAGCCGGCCGTTTGCATACGCAGAAGGTCAAGCACACAGAAATGCGGCTGACATGTGTGTAGACCTTGCAGAGGAAATAAGTGCAAATTTTGAAGCACTGCCCTTTGCTATGGCCTCAGACAGTGATAATGATGCAGGTGCAAGTGTTACCTCTGACTCTGGCTCCCATGGACCCCCTTGTCGGATTGCAGCTGTGGCAGTCGCCCAACAACGTATGTCATTCACCTTTGATTAGAAATATCCCCCAAATACAAAGAGACATAGTTCACTACACTGATACAATGATTTGTTTTGCCTATCAGTTGGTAACATTTGTTTTGCTGTTTGTCCTTTCCTGTTGGTACAGAGTACAACAGTGACCTGTCGTGCCATTATAAAGTTGAGCTGAGCTATGAGAACCTGGTCACCTCTGGGCCTGACCCACATCCTCCTCCTATTGCAGATGATGAGAGTGATGATGAAGATGATGATGATGTCCCAAGAGTGAGTGGGCCCTCCTCTTCTCATTTTTTAAAAATGACTTCATCTGAGTTTAAAGTTTGTTCTAACTTTTTATTGTGTTTGATTGTGTTAGGAGGACCACTATGCCTTGCTGGTAAAGGCCTGGGAGACCAAAGTGTTCCCTACCATTCGTAGGCGGTTCCGTAATGAGGCTGAGAGGAAATCTGGATTGGACCAAATCAAAGGAGCTCTGCAGCTGGGTAAAGAGTGAAAGAATATCATTATTAGAAAACCTCCAGCCAGTGGAACATTAAGAAAATTACCATAAAATAAAACACTGTAACCTATTTTACATCATTTGATTGAGTTAACAGGGGTCATGAACAACAAAAGACTCTGCATTAGTTAATGTCCAGCTGACCAATCCACTACAATACATAAACATGAGAACAAGCTCAAATGTTTGTTCAAGCAGGCATATGATGCGAAGGTTAAAACTGATGAGACAAACTGGTGAAAGCATTTTAGCATTCAATGATGAATGCAACACAAACAGAATTAAGGAGGGTGCCTCTTTGATGGTTTCTTCCAGAACCTATGACATGATGTCACCCTGGTCACACTGATAAAATGTCGAAAAGAAGCCTATATTCAAACATTGTGCATTCAGTTACCATCAACTGTATTCCTGCACTCACGCTGCACGCTGGCTCCGCTTTTAGAATCACTCTCCTACTGTTAAAATGCTTTCTGCTTTATTGCTAATAATTCATGTGCACTCATGCAACATACAAGGGGGGCGCTGTCATAAATATAATATTAGATTAATTATCCATTGACAAAGCAGAACAAGCTGCAGTAATTGGAGTGCTACAGTTAAATTAGACATTAAATTAATTGACAAAACCTGTTTAATGAGATTAAAGTGTAAGCTTGATGTCAAAGTCTGTGAAATGAAAGATTGGTTAAGCCATACCTGTTGTGAGCTGGTGTATATTTTATGGTAATGTAAATTAATTTTTGAAAATATGCACACACACTTGGTGGATATAGGTTAAATGAGAAAAGCTTTGACACTGGTCATCCTAATGTATTTTGTTGACAACAGGCATGGTTGACATTGCAAGGCAGACAGTGGAGTTCCTGTATGAAGAGAATGGTGGCATTCCTCGTGACCTCTACCTCCCAACCATTGAGGACATCAAGGATGAGGCCAACAAGTTCACTATTGACAAAGTTCGCAAAGGTACCCTTCATCTATACTTACAGTATGCACTTGAAGTTAGGGTATATTGTAAGTAAAAACTCTGTACACAAATCTGCTCATCAAACTCGTCTGGCCTCTATGATTGCCCACTCAACGCAGGCTTGACTGTGGTCATCCGCTGTCCAGACAGCAACAATACCAACAGTACCACAGGAGGGACAGCCCTGCCGAAGTTTGCTATCCGGGGCATGTTGAAGACCTTTGGCTTGCATGGGGTGGTGCTGGATGTCGACTCTGTAAGTACAAAACCTGATGCTGGTTTGTGTGTGAATGAATGACTTCTTGTAGGCTGATCACATATTCAAATAGTCATTCCAAAAAAGAAAAGAAATACCTAGACACATGAATGAATCATCATCATCATGATTATCATCATCCACTCATCACTAGTACAAGTGCATAAAAGATGCTCATTTTCAATTTCCTCTAACTCACACACCGTAAAATTTCAACATTTGTCTTCCCACATAGCATTTGTATTACTTTCAGTGAGAAAAGGCAGTATACCTGCTTTTATTTGGGCACAAATAGATGTTTTTTTCTCAGATAAATTAAAAAGAGCATAGTTCTTAGTAAAAGAAGTACACACCTTTTGATTTTCTCCGAATCTTGTTTTCTCAGTTATATTTATACTTATTAAATGCCTTCTCCCTTTGAGAAATCAGTTTCCTGCAAGTTAAAGAACTCTTTTTCAAACCCATATTTACAGAACATATCACAGGTATCCGTTATCCAAAGTTCATTTTCTTGTGTCTCCATTTAAACATTTGTTTGACTTGCCAGGTAGCAAACATATCAGTTTCCCAAAGCCTGACAATACCAACCTTCCTTCAAACTTCACAAGGTTCCCACCCCGTATCTCTGGCTAGAAGTGTAGCAGATCTGTGAACACCCAGGAAATGCCTAATGGTGCCATCATGACCAGTTTTGCTCCTTGGGCACCTTCCCTGGCACAAACCCCAGTCACATAATCATAATAATAGGGACTCGGCAAACACCAGCTTGAAAGAGTTTGGTATATGTAAGACAACCAATGACTCTAATTGATTTAATTTGGCCAATAACTGTCCCAAGTGACCTGCCTACAGACTCGGAAAGTGCTGATGTGCCATGTACAAAATCCATATGTTCATAAACATAAAAACCTGAATATTTCTTATTTGTTATCTTCAACTTGTCCAGGTGAATGAGCTGGTACAGGTGGAGACCTACCTGCGCAGTGAGGGGGTGCTGGTCAGGTATTGGTACCCTATTGAGATGCTGGAGCGGCCGCCTGCTGGATCTCGACGTACTGCGGCAAATGGCTTAGTTTCACTAGACAGTAGCAACATTCAGATTCATAGGTAATGTATGAACCTAGTGGGGGACGTCCATGATGAAAATGTGTCCTGCACTACAAGTACTCAAAATAACATGTGCTTTACTGCTTTGCTGTAGGGAACTGCTTCGCTGTGAGAGTGCTCTGGCTCGGTTATACTGCCGTATGGCCTTGCTCAACATCTTCGCCCCCAAGAATCCCCACACCTTCACTCGTCTCTTCCACATACCTGCTATCCGTGACATCACCCTAGAACACCTGCAGCTGCTGTCTAATCAGTTGTTAGCTCCGCCCCTCCCTGGTGAGTGTTCAAAACTTTTTTAAACTGGATCTCTCAGTGAGATGTTGAGGACCTTTTGTGTTTGTGTGCTCATTGCTCTAATGTTATTCTTCCTGCAGATGGCACTATTAGTTCTAGTTCTATCCTACTTGCCCAGTCGGTGCTTCACAACCTGCAGGGTCAAAGCTGCTCTCCCTCTGAACTGTTCTACCAGGGCAATGCTCAGCCCATCCGGGAGTGGCTGACGGTGGCCATCACCCGTGCCTTGCATCAAGGAGAGGAAAGCCTGTTGGAGCTCACAAAGCAGATCTGCTGCTTCCTACAGGTCAGCTCTGCCAATCAGGACTTGATTTAATAAACTTGTCTCTGGATACCTAGTTGCTAATCTTCCCTTATATTTCTGTTCACTTTGACAGAATGCACCAGAGCAGTTTACATCTGAGGAGTTCCCTGTGACAGAGTCAAAGGTTAGCATGGATGTCAGCTTTCCCGGCGCTGCATTTGTGATCGTATCCTGCAAGGAAAGTCAGCTAGGCTGCCGCAAGGAGTGAGTTCCTCACAAGTGTTCAACTTCAGAGATTCATGATGAACTTGGATTTCTTACCACTGATTTCCTGTGAAATTTTTAAAATTATCTTTGTTTTCCACTCCATTAGCTCCAGCCTTTACAAGGCTCCCTGGGCTCGAGTCATGGTGTATGGCCTGGGTCACAAAGTGCGTAGGAATGGACAGCTAAATCTGATGGAGGCGGTGTGCTATCCACTGGATGCCTCACCTACCAACACAGGCCTTACTCCCCCTCCCACCACCAACCAATACCCCTCTGTTATCATACCCACTGATAAGGTTCACATCAAACTGGGTGAGTATCTGATTCTCAAAGGAATTTCAAACAGGGTGCTTCACCTTTTCGAAAAAGAAAAATCTGTTACAGGATAAAATGGAATTAAATATCTAATTGTCTTGATTGTAGGGGTGTCGCCCCCTCCTGGTGCTGTACTGGTGCTGCACTCCCTGCCACTGGAGTTTCCTCTGGCCATGGCGTTTGCTGAACAGCTGTTGACATGGAAGCTGGGAGAGAGCAGTGAGCGTTCAGAGGATGAGCTGGACACAGTGCCCTCGTCTGTGCTGCTGCAGGTGGTGGAGCTACTAGGTGGGTTGAACATCATTAAAACAACACTTTAATGACCCTAATTAATAACACCCTGTAGTTGAAATTAAAGGCTATTAGTTAAAGGTTAGTTAAAATCCCTATCCAACAGGTACCAAAGTGGATTTTACCTCTTAATTATTTGCTTGACAGTCTTTTTTTTAACATTTTGTCCTTGATTTTGGATATTATTTATTGCTTAATTGTTGTAATTTATGAGTTAAAAACAAGAAGTAACAGAAGTAAATACAGACTCCACTCTGACTGAACCACATACTTAAAATGTCATGACATAAAATGTCAATCGTTCAAAATGTTCAGAGTTTATGAGGTAGTTGAACCCACATGTACATTATCCTTCAATACTATCTCTGTAAATCATACAAGAACTTTGAAAGCTTGCAAGATAAATCAAACCAAATATGAACATAGATTTCCCAAAATCCCATCTTTCAGTGTTTTCTGTGTCATTGTTCTTATTGTTTTAGGTGGTTTGCTTTGGACCACTGATCTGGCTCCATCCATCAAAGAGCTCATCTTTCACTTGCTGGCTGAGCTTTTGCGAAAGATCCACCACTTGGAGCAGCGCAAGAGCCCTGCTGGTCTCTCAAGCTCCATTGCTCTGCTGCTTAACCCCTGCCTCGCAGTGCTCATGGCCCTGCAGACAGAACTCCGAAAGCTCTACGACCGGGAGACTCAGGGATGGACTGCTGGAGGGGCTGGAGCAGGGGGCTCTTCATCCGGAGGCATTGCATTGGCTCTGGGAGCGGAGCAGAGCCGGTTCTCCACCTACTTCCACGCTCTGATGGAGGTGTGTCTGGCTGTGGCAGAGGTGACACTTCCCCTCAATGTTGGTGGCTCTTCGGTGGGAGCCCTGTCCTCCACCAGTGCCCCTAACCTTAGTGACTCTTCTTCATCTTCGTCATCATCCCCGGGCCAGACGCCACAGAGCCCCAGTCTGCTGTCCAAACGTAAGAAGGTGAAGATGAAGCGTGAGAGAGCAGCGGCGGCAGTGGCGGCAGCCGTGTCTGGGAAGCGTGGAAGTGGAGGTGCACGGTTGTCTGAGAGTGACAGTGCCCTGCTGAACATGGCAGGTAGTAAACCTGAGGACATGCTGTGGTTCCACCGCTGCCTCACTCTCCTGATGATCCTACGACATCTTGCCAATAAGGACCCACAGGGCTTAAGTGTGACCAGCGATGCAGTGACAGATGCCTGCCAGGCCTTGGTGGGCCCCACTGCCCACAGTCGCCTGCTGGTGCTTTCAGGTATCCCCACACACCTGGAGGAGGCAGTGGTCCGAAATGCTATCCGCAGGGCTTGCAACGCACATGGAGGGCTCTTCAAGGATGAAGTCTTCATTCCTCTGCAGGAAGAGGACCCCAAGAAGCCCAAAGCTGGAGCTGGGGTTGCTAGCCCTCAGGATGGTAAAGCGGGCCCTGAACCTGAACGTCCCTTCCCCAACAGCGGGGGCCCTGAGAGTCCCGACAGCTCCAGCAGCGTGACTCCAGCTATGAGTGTGAGCGCTTCAGCTTCTACCAGCCAGACATCGATCTGCAGCTCCTCTCAGGGAGTCTCCCGCACTGCCAGTGAACTTTCTGTCGATCAGGAGCTGTTAGCTGTTCCACCTCTTACCCCTGCTGCTGCAGCTTCGGCTGTGACATACCCCCAGCAGGGCCCCCAAGACCCCCAGACTGTTTCGAGTCAGGAGAGTCTAGATACCTCCCTTTGTAGTACAGGAAGCCTGGGGAGTCTTGGCAGCTTGGGGGAGCCTCTAGACAGTGCGGAAACAGCATCTGTGTCAGATGGGGGCTCTATGCACACAGTCACCTCACTGGAGAGCAATGCAGTCATGTCCAGGCCTATCAAGGGTTATGCTGTCATTGAGGTGGGTTGATTGAAAGAACCATACTAAATCTATGCTGTTTGATTATGTTTTATTCTGCAGAAAAACAGTTCTGCCTTTTGTTAATTATAGGTTCGTTCTCGGGCCAAAGTGGAAAAAATCCGTGCCAGCCTTTTCAACAGCAGTGACCTGATTGGCTTGTCCAGTCTGGAAGGTGAAGAGGAACTAATGGAGTTGACCAATGAGGAGATCCTCACAGCCTCCAGCGTTAATCAAAGCCTATTTGACACACAGGGAAGCTCTGCTCTTGAAGACTACTTCCTGGATAAGTCAGTCAGAGGTTGGTGTTTGACACTAGTTACAAAATTCCTGCTTTTACACAGTGACACTTGTTCTGCCAGTATAAAAATCTTATCTCTGGAGTGCCCGGTAGGTCAAGTGGTAGAGTGCATTCTACTTATCAAGGACAAGAGTCCTTTGCTTTATGTCATCCTCTCTCTGACTTTCCTGTCTCTCTCCAGCTGTCACTTTCATAATAAAGCAAAAATGCCAAAAAATAATCTATAATAACTAAAATCTTATCTCTCCATGTTTTAAGGTGACAAGCTTGTGCCTGGAGCGCGAGATGTGCTCACAGATATTTTCAAGAGCTGTGTGCACTCAGAGCAGATGCTCAGCCTCACACCTGCCAAGCCTGTGAAAGTGTCTGACATTTACCTCAGCAAGGAGCAGATCAACGCTCAGACCCCTGGAAACCTACTGCATACTTTCTTCACCAATGTTAGGCCTCCAAAGAAAGTCCTTGAGGACCAGCTTACCCAGGTACAGAACACACTGGCAGGGAACATTCAACAATGTCATTCCTGGTTTTGCTGAATCATCCAGTGATCCTGTTTTTCAACCAGTTTTCAATTGTTACATGTTGAAACTCCCATCTGCTTCCTTCTGATGTCAACCACCACAATTGAACTGTTACACTCTATACTGTCTGCACATTCACATGTCAAAATAACTTCTTTGTATCAGATTCTAAGAAAGTATGGCACTCCTAAGCCCAATAAGAACAAGTACAGCAAAGCAGGGAAAGAGCAGCACCAAGGCAAGGTCGTGAGCACCAAGAGGCCCATCACCAAACCTCCTACCAAGGAAAAGTCTGTGCTCAACAGTGTCAGGTGAGATATCCACACAACACTTTGAAGCACAAGCACATGTTTAGGTACATTTACACTTTTATTATGAATTAAACTTGCTGGTCTGTCTTGCCTCTGCCAGAACCGCGCTGAGTGAGAAGAAGACAGTCCTGAAGCCAAAATCTCCTGAGAAATCCCGACCTGATGAGAAAGATGTGGAAAAATCTCCCGCTAAGAAAACTGAAGGTTGGCAGCAATCACACACTTCTAACCATTCTTCAGCTAACATATTCAGGGATGTGTCAGATTAATAGATCAACGATATCAGTACAGTTATATTTGTGCTTAATACCATTAGATGTGTGCAGAAATGTACCCCCTTCCCTTGCTTACATTTGGAATTAATTATTAAACAATTAATGATCAATCCACTCACAGAAAAAAATATGTATAACTGTAAATGTAAATGTAAATGTATCTTGATATGTTGTTACCAATTGTCAGGTAAAGTGAGAAATATATAGATATCACTTCGCACTCTGATCACTTGTTTCCCTTCTCTGATGCTCTACTACACTAGCTGTCTCTGAGCTGAGAGCTGTCTCACATGCCACTCTGTTTCCTTTAGTCCCAGAGGAGAAGTACTTGACACTTGAAGGCTTCCATAAATTTGCTGTTGACCGCGCCAAGCAGGACATCCGCAGCGTCTGGAGGGCGATTTTGGCTTGTGGTTATGATCTTCACTTTGAAAGGTGAGCCTGGGGAGTCATACTCCAATAACCAGCAGTGAGACTGGCGTAACTCAGATACTGTCACGTACATGAGCCGTCTGGGAGCCGAACATGTTGTTCTGTTGTTACGAAATGTGTCCTCTTCACTCCTAAATTTAATAAATAGAATTATTCTTAAATATGTCTAAAATTACTTTTGAATTATCAAAATTTTCAAGCATTTTTTCCAAACTTGTTCATCTTTGATAAACCTTGCCTGTTTTCATATTATATATATATAACATGATGACTAAAAATTATGAAAAGTCTCTGTTTAACAGCAGCTGTGCTCTGTACTAGGTGCACCTGTATAGACACTCGTCACGCCCAGAAGGCCTGTAGGAAATGGAGCTTGGAAATGGACGTGGCTTTGGTTCAGTATATCAACAGACTCTGCCGTCACCTGGCCATCACACCAGCCAGACTACACCCCCATGAAGTGTACTTGGACCCCAGTGACACTGCTGATCCTCGTGTGGCCTGCCTGCTCAGTGAGTAAAACACTTGTGTTGTATTACTGTCTGTGGGGTGAATAAGGTCAAAACTCTCTTCTTCCTTTTTAAACAATATTGCTGCTTGAATCCAATGCACATTTTGTCATCTGTAATTTAACATGCCTTTGCTAGAAGTTGTTCCTCCCCAGTTGAATCATCTTCTCGTACAGAAAACCTTTTTTGTGTATGTTTTTTCAGATGTGCCTGTGGAGAGCCTACGCTTGCGCTTTGCTCTGCTGCAGTCCCTTAACAACACCCTGGAGAGTTTCTTCCTGCCACTGGTGGAGCTGAGACAAACACAGACCTATCAAAACAGCATTGCAGCGTTGTTATGTGAGGCCAAAGGTGAGCTGGATCTCAGCACAGATCCAGTAGGTGAAGGAGACAAAGCCATCAACCTGTTGAGGAAACCTGCACAAATGTCTGAACTGAATTTAAAAAGAACCAGGTTTGATCTTATCCTTTTACATTCATCACTTCATCTTCTATCTCTGCCGGTTCCAGGTCTAATCTTCTACGATACGAAGGTGACTGTAATGAACAGAGTACTGAATGCCACCGTACAGCGGACAGCTGACCATGCTGCCCCAGAGATTACACTGGACCCGCTAGAAATTGTGGGAGGTATGCATTTCTTCCACTTGTTCTTGTATTTGTTGTTTTCCATTTCATATCGCTTGTACTGGATCTTCATGCACATTCTTTTTGTTTCTCTTGACCCTCAGGTGAGATCAGATCATCAGAGAACACATATTTCTGCCAGGCAGCCCGCCAGCTGTCTTGTGTGCCGTCGTCCCAGCTGTGTGTGAAACTGGCCAGTGGAGGAGACCCAACCTATGCCTTTAACATCCGCTTCACAGGAGAGGAAGTTCATGGCACAAGTTAGATTCTCCCCTTCACATCTCTTTCTGTACTGTCTTGCAGTCTTTTACTTGTCAAGGCTTTTTTTTTGTCAAACCTAACTGTAGCTCTGTTGAATCTGTCTCCAGGTGGCTCCTTCAGACATTTCCTATGGCAGGTGTGTAAGGAGTTACAGAGTTCTGCTCTCTCCCTGCTGCTCCCCTGCCCTAGTGCTGCAGCCAACCGTAACAAGGTAAGGTCTTCACTCTCTGACATGTTCTCAGCATGTCCTGTTTTTGACACTTCCCAACCAGACATATCTATCCCAGTCTGGATTGGCCCTAAGAATCATATCTGGCCAACAAAGTTAATGGTGTAATATGAATCATTGCTGTTGTTTGCTTTCCTCAGGGGAAGTACATCCTGACACCCTGCCCTATCAGCTATGCAGAGGAGCAGTTGTTGCACTTCTTTGGTCAGCTTCTGGGCATAGCCATCCGTGCAGATGTGCCACTTCCTTTGGACCTACTAGGCTCCGTTTGGAAGGGTCTGGTGGGCGAGTCTCTCGACCCAGAGCAGGACCTGCAGGAGGCTGATGTGCTCACTTTCAACTATGTCAAGAAGTTTGAAAATGTAAAGAACCAGTAGTGCACACCTCATGTCTTTCTCTGCTAATAACATGGTTATAGTGACTTAAAATGACCTCTGTTCTTTGACCCTGCAGGTGAGTGATGAGACGGAGCTAGAAGCCCTGTGTGCTGAGATCTCCTCCCAGCACCATTCGGGAGAAAGCCCCGACTCCCCCAGCCGGCCCTGCTGTACCTTCACCTACGTTACTATGGCGGGCGAGGAGGTGGAGCTTTGTCAGGGGGGTCGCAGCCTCAATGTCAGGTACAGGAAACTTACTCAGATTATTGTCTTGATGCTGTGTGGATTTTCTTGTCAGTCAAACTGCAGTTATCTAAAACCGAGCTCTGTGTGATGTGACATCTTCCTCTGTTATATATTGTGTTTGCGTGTGTTAAGCTGGGAGAATAAGGATGTGTATGCACGGGCAGTGCGGAGCCTTCGTCTGAGGGAGCTGCAGAACGTGGAGTGTATGACAGCTGTGCGTGCAGGGCTCGGCTCAATCATTCCCCTGCAGCTGCTCACCATGCTCATCCCCCACGAGATGGAGCTGCGCACCTGCGGCCTGCCTTACATCAACCTGGAGTTCCTCAAGGTAATGAATACATTTGTGTGAAATCTGTTTATTTTACAGCTACATTACAGAGAGCGTGTAACCATTTCCCACCCCCACATATTATGCAAACCAGTTCTGGGCCAATTCCTAATGTATATGTCAGCATCAGCTGTAATTGTAGCACCTCCCTCTGGCTTCTCAGTGTAGTTTTTATGCATCGACACCAGTGCCATGGCTCGAGGCATTACATATTTGTGTTGTCTGTATGTACTGACATACAGATACAGGTTCTTCAAGTCTGGCCAAACGTCCATTCACGGATAAACTGGTTAGAATTTGGTGTTCAAAGGTCACCACAACCTAACAAAGCAGGATTTTGACCGTAGTTCCAGAATCAACATCCATATTTAAAGTCTTGTAGTCCACCACTAGATAATTGGTTTTGCTGAAATTGTGCTTCAGGTTTCTAAGTGAAGACAGCATGTTTCTCATTTTACATTATTCACTCTAATCGTAGATGCCAATATAGAGATAACATCCAGCTTGCCAATAATACACTTAACTTTATAGGAAATTTCTTCACAGTTTTTACTGCACATATTATATGAGTCTGGATAGACCTGAATGTAAACTGAAGCTTCACTGGTTGGTGGAGGAATAAAACCATGAGGCAGAAGTTACTGTTGATAGATTATTTTGGGGGGATGTATTATGAAGAATATTACACAGTCAGTTACACTTGATTATTTCAGAATTATGAAGTACCCCTCTCTCTCTCCCTCTGTAGGCTCACACCATGTATCAGGTGGGTCTGATGGAGACCGACCAGCACATTGAGTTCTTCTGGACGGCCCTGGAGATGTTCACTCAAGAGGAGCTCTGCAAGTTCATCAAGTTTGCCTGCAACCAGGAGCGCATACCATTCACCTGCCCCTGCAAGGACGGGGGGCCCGACACGGCCCACGTTCCCCCGTACCCTATGAAGATCGCCCCCCCTGATGGAGCTGCAGGTAATAGCTAACAAGGTTTCAAGGCTACTATCTCTGTGTGACATTCTTCTTAGTGCTGTTGGTGCAGAAACTGCTGATAGCGACGGTCAGAGCAGCTCGTCATGTCTCGCAACCTCACGCAGACTTTGAACATGTTGACAGAGCTTGATTGTTTTTGTATTTGTTTGTGTAATGGACATATGAAGCAGTTCCAGGAGGACATACTGTTTTCTGGTGTGTGAACTGCACATCTTTCGCCAAAGTGGGATCCTCACTATTTAAAATCACAGGCTAAAACAAACAGTCTGCTCCGGTTTACTACAGATAAGATGAACACTTGCTTTATCACCGAGCTTGTTATCGCTAACACTAGAAAGCAACTCTTTGGCCTTCTGCAAACTTCAGCGGTAAACCTACATATCAAGACGTGTTATGTAAGAGGTGATGTTTTAATACACCCTCCTGTTTTTTTTCCCCTCCAGGTCAGCCAGACTCGCGCTACATTCGCGTGGAGACCTGTATGTTCATGGTGAAACTGCCCCAGTACACCTCTCTGGATGTGATGCTGGAGAAACTGCGATACGCCATCCACTACCGCGAGGACCCTCTCAGCGGCTAAGAAGACTTGACAACCCAATGTTCCCAAGCGTATAAACACCCCCACCCCCCATTTCTTACTTTTGAGCCCTGCCCCCGTTCACACACTCCTGGACCTTCCTCTGAGACAGACCTTTATGCTCCGCTGCTCCAACAAGACAGATTTTATTTTATTTTATTTTGAGTGGCTCTTAATGCTTTGCGTGTTTATCCCTGCTTTTTTTTTTATCCCAGCTTCCACACATACTGCATTTCATTAATTTTGTTTGATTCATATTTTTTATGAGGAATTCAGGGAAGATAATCTGAACTAGCACTGGCACCGTTAAACAAGTGTCTGTTCTGGTTGCACTGAGTTTGAGGATGGCATTGAAGTGAAACAACTGTGACACAGTTTTTTTTTTATTCTGTTCCCTTCTTCTCCCTTTAACAGAGGGTTTAACAAGTTTCAGTCAAGTTCTGTGAATTTAACAACTTTACTGGGATGACTTCAGATCAGCACTTTACAGTTGCGAGTTCAATTCATGATTTCTGAACCCTATTTCTGTGGTAACACTTTAGTATTGAACACGCGGTCTCAGCAACACGAGCTCTATTCTGAGTTGCTGAACTTTGCATATCTGTGAAGGAAACTCTCCTAATGCTTAACCTAGCTGCCTCCCTCTGCCTCCCCTCTGTGGGGGTGATGTTCTGAAACATGCCTTTGCTGTAGGAGCCTCTCTCTGGAGGGGGATGCTGGTTGTGAGACAAGAAGCCCAAATGATTTTCATAGACTAATGTTTGAGGCGGAGGTACGACTACTACCACAAAAAGGAAATGAGCGATGCTGCCTATTTTTGACCGCGTCAGCTATGAGCAGGCAGAAGACGTGAACAAGTGCTGTACAGGATATTATGTAGTTTACTGCCTGTTTTAAAACATATGAACTGCTAATGGACAAACTAACTTATGCCTATATAAACTGAATACATTTTATCCGAAGTCTCTGAAGAGAGGGTATTTAAGTCATGTAAAAAGTCATATTAATTTATTAGTTTATGAAATTGCTCTTTTTGATTTTCAGAATATCCGAGTAGCTTTGGCGGCATTGTAGGTCAGGTAGATCGAGAGGCCTGCTGGTTCTGATGTACCTGCATTTCAGGTTTGTGAAACCTGTGTTGCTTTGTGAAAATGGGAAAGAGATGATGTTCTCATGAGCTGCTCTCCCACTTTGTTTGTGTGCTACTGCTACTGAATGTGCAACAACCCCCCCTTCCTCGCTCCCCAACAAACACGGTCTACACACACAAACACAAACACACACACACACACACACATGCTGGGGGAGGGGTGGCAGATTATCTTGAGTTCTGCCTTTTCATAGTTTTCTTTAATGAGAGAATCAGATCAGGATTCTGCTGGGTTTGTTTTGTTGATTTTACCCATAACCAAATGTTTAGCTGTGTAAAAATTCAATAGGAAAAAAAGTGTAAATAGACTGAAATTATGTTTGATGGCAGTTTTTATTAATTGCTAATTCACTTCACCTTATACTTTTTGTTTTTCGTTTGCACTACTCTTCCAAGAAAAGATTCTAAAATGAGCAAACTAGGTGATGTCTGTTGGATATCCGGTTTGTTGTGTTGTTATTTTTTATGAATTTTGGAAATACCAGTAATCTTATCACCTTTGTCTTGTACTCAGATGGATTCAATTTCTTCTACTCATGGTGAAACATGTTTTCTTGTGTGAGTAAAATCGCCATTTTACTTGGATAGAACTGAAAAACAAAAGAATCGATGAGATTTGACGCATATTGGATTGTTGAATTGCTTGCGAGTTTCGGTTTTGGTTCAGTTCTTTTGAAGGGTGATTATACCGCTGCTAACAGGGACGCTCTCTCTTCTGCTCCGTCCTCCTCCGGGGGAGCAGATAAGGTTATTAAAAGGACATATCCATACAAAGAGGTGTTGCGATAAAAATGTGTGCTGTACATTTACTTGATATTTATTACAATTATTTATGGTTGCATTAACTTAACTTTTACTGTCTTACCTCTGCACATCAGAAACTTAACATATCTAAAATGGATTATACAGATGTAAAGAATCAGATGGCATTTGAGATTTCTGTGTCACAATAAAGAAATGTCTTCATGTACAAACACCGTGTCTGTTGCTCAGATACATTCAGTGTGGTTTGTGAATGCCGGTTACATGTGTGCCCGGATCATGAGCGTGGACTGTGATGAACGATGCCTGTGTAGCGTGTTTTGTCTCCTTTAGGACATGCTTTTTATGTAAGGCTCCGCGACCGACTTCGGTTACGTCACCCCTGTCTGTGAACCAGACACCTTTTCAAAGCAGCGGGTGCTGGGCCAGTCCAGTTCTAGCTGGATCTCCAGTCATGCTCGTCGCTGACTCTCACTGTCCCTTCAGCTCTATTGTGAGCTTTATTCAAATGGAACTATCTACAGTTATTGAAACCAAAAATTGCGTTTTTGTCGGCGAAAATCTGAAGTAGTTGGTCAGACATTTCTGTTACACTGCAAAGTCAGTTGATGGGCGTTTTGTATTATGTGCTGTACATATGGCTCCTACACCTGAGAGCTCAGCTGTGTCACTACTGTCTAACTCCTTTATTGGTTGACTTTTCTTCATATTTCTAAATAAAATTTCCAGGAATGTCTCCACCATGTTGACTGGCTGGTTTAAAAGGAACCAGTCAACTGTCCCTTACACACAGCTGTCCCCCCTCTTTCTGACATAAGGGCCCTTCACCCTTGTTTCAACCCCCCCCTCCTCCGACCAATGAGCAGCTTGGAAGAGTGCCACATCCCCAACAATCTGGCCAATTGGGAACACTTGGAAGTTCAGTTATTCAAAAGGCATGGAGGTGTCTGCTGTTGTCGTGCAACTGACCTACAGGCCCTTAAGGCAGCGACGACACCTGACCCGACGATCATATCCTAGTTCGAAGAAGTGTGACACCAAAAGAACATGCTCTACTGTGTTGGCTGAATTCATTTACAGCTTTGTTAAAAGGTCATTTTTAAAACTTCCTGACTGAGTCATTCACGAGGGATCACAGCGGCTCGGCTGGAGGTGATTGTGAATGCATTGAGCTGAAGCACTCACCGAGGAGAGAGGATCTTAATTAGAAAGTCAGCTACTGAGGCTATGCGGCTAATAATGTTATGAATTATTGCGCAGTGAACAGTTTAATGGCTTTAGAGAGATTAACATGAAGCTGCAGCACAAATAATAACTTTACATTTGCACTGTTTAAACATCCCTTTACTGGAGGGCATATCAAAAGGTTTAACACAACAAATACAATACAGCGTGAAGACTTAGAGGATACACATCTTATGTACTGAAGTACTTTGGTTTTTCTTTAGATGCATAGTTTGAGGCGTAGAATTTAAACAGTCCGACTGATACTGGATTTTCGAAGCTGATGTCCATTTTAGTGTTGTTTAATGCTGATCTATCTGCAGTAAGGTAATATCAACCCAGCTTTAGTATAAGGGCAGTTTATGAACATCTCTCAGGAAAATAAGAAGCAAACATAAACGAGAGTAAGAAAGGGTCAAGGCAAGAAAATGACTCTTCAGGCAGAATATTCAGAAATATAATTTATTGTTTTAAATACGTTCCAAAGTACAAAAGCAGAAGAACAACATACGAGCAGTTTAACAAAGCAAGCACTCTAAATACAAACGCAATCTAAATGTCTCAGTGTACTTGTTTATTCATATTTTCGTTTTTCTGAAAGAGGTCTCTCGTCAAAAATTGCCTCTACCAGAGCAGCATCACAATTACATCTTCACAAGATAAAAAAAATCCCTCTGGTGGCTCTTCGTCGGTCTCAGTGCTCAGGAGAGTTTCACAGTCTGGAATGATTCGATCTATGGAGCACATGAATAATAGGCTGGATGGTTTGAGACCAGCTGATGGAGGAACAGAGGAAAGGTCAAATGGGCCAGAGGTGGTCGGCTGCTCTAGACGATACCAAGCTGTTTTTTCAGCCTCCTCAGCTGCTCCATGCTGATGTTGTTGCCGCCGCACACCACGATGACCACCGGGCCCAGGCGCCGCGCCAGCTGGCCCTCATCCTGCAGCCGCTTGATAACGTCACTGTACACGGCTGCCAGGGCGGCGCCACAGGCCGGCTCCACCAGGACCTTCTCATCATCTGCACAGAGAGGAGACACAGGAGAGATCAGTCTCACAGCTGATTTGTGTTGCAGCTTGGATCTGTTGTGCATGAGTTCAGGTGCAGGTTGGACTCACCTACAAAGCGTTCCACAGCCTTTACAGCCTCCTGGTCTGTGACGACCTCTGAGAAAACTGTGTGCTCATTCACCAGTTTGAGAGTCTGTGCAGAGACTCTGGTCAGGCCCAGCGTGGTTGCAACACTGGAAAGCAAAAAAAAAGGTCAGACTGTGCAAAGACAAGAGGAACTGTGTGAGGAAATGTGGACAATATTTTGGTTCACAATCAACATTCACAATCAGGTGTTTGTACCTGGTGATTTCAGGTAAAGTGACGAGCTTGCCAGCCTTCACTGCTGCATTGAGGCTATGTGCTCCCCTGGTTTCCATGGCGATAATGGGCACATCGTCCCAGTGGGCACGGCGCAGCCCCTCCACCACTCCGTTCAGCAGGCCTCCGCCTCCCACTGACAACACTATGGCTCCCGGCTTCTCCCTCAGGTCTTGCTCCAGCTCCTTCACCAGAGACGTGTGGCCTTCCCTGCTCACACAAACACAGCCTGTCAGCGTACGAGAAATTCAACATCGATTTTAACACAATGTGGAGGGAAACTCAGATTTTAGTTTGAAAATAGTTTGTTGTCTTAAATCTTCCTTTACATGTAAAGGTGCCATACAACACAAGCAACCTGTGACGTCAGTAGTTTATGGTTGAGCTCGACTGTGACGCTCAATGTGTCAATGAATTATGTGACAATCTCTCAAAGTTAGAACTCAGATAAGATACCGTGCATCTGACATAACAACCTGTCCAGCACCTGAAACTGTTCGAACCATGAGGATGAAAGATAAGACAAGTGTCGCTATCAGTCACTTGCACACTTTAAAACAATTTAATTTCCTTTAGAGTCTTATCACCTCTCCCTTCTATCTCTGGATGACTGATCATTATGCAAGTATTTAAGCACAGTGTACTAGTGTACACAGTGTAATGTTCTGTAAATGCAGTTTACTGAGTCTTTCCTACCAGATGAGCGGATCATCGAAGGGTGAGATGAAGATCCAGCCGGGGTTGTTTGCCATGAGCTGCTGTCCGTATTCAATGCTTTCATTTAGAGCCTTAAAAAAGACGAGACGCAACTTCGTTTAATCTGATGAGTTCGAAATCATTTGAAGTAACAAACTTTTTAAAAAACATTCTGCATCTCTTTGGTGCTTCATCTTTTCTTAGCTCCACAGATCACAGAGGTTAACTGATCATTTATTCTCCACTTTGGTTCTGCATTAGTTCATTAATTTATAAAAGCATTCACACATAAAAACAGTATGTCTTCTTATCATTTTGCATTCTCAGCCTGACCTAAATGTAAAAACTAGGAGGAGAGAAATACAAGAAAATAATAATTGTGCACAAAATATAACCAGAATCCACAATTGCTTCCATTTATTATATTAAATCTATATAGTAAACAACCCATGACATGAGCTCACCTTGCCATGAATAACCACGGTGGCGCCCTCGTCCTTCAGCCTCTCCACTGTTGGGTTCGGTGTAACACTTGGCACCACGATGGTTGCAGGTATCCCGAGCTGACGGGCAGAATAAGCTGCTGCCATGCCGGCGTTTCCTCCTGTTGGGTCCAAACAGGTCAGAGATTATACACTCAGACAAAGCAGCAGAGACAAAGACGATTCTTAAGTTGATTCATCTCTTGCTTCTGTTCTCACCTGAGCAGCAGACGAACCGCTCACACCCTCGCTCTGCCCACTGCGAGGACAGACAAAGGAGACATTAGACACATGTTATCACAGCAATCCAGAGTTCAGACTGGTCCACATCTTCGTCAACACAACCCAGAAGAGGAGCACTCACAGTTTTGCAGAGGTGCCCAATGCCCCTGATCTTGAAGGATCCTGTGGGCTGAGATGAATCCAGCTTGAGGTAAATAGAGGTTCCGGCTACTTTGGTCAGAGGGAGACTCTGCCGGACTGGAGTGACCACATGAAGAGGCTGCTGGGTCTTCATCTCGCTTTATCTAAATGGGCTTCTTCTCTTCTTTTAGAGATCTTGGATGACCTTTTCTCAACTCACCAGTCTCAGATGGATGACAGGAAAACAAGCTGTGATACTGAAGATCCCAGACTTCCTTCTTCCTCTGACTCTTGAGGTGCATATATACCTACTGGTGCTGTGGGCTTGGCAAAGGAGGCCCACTTACAGACCAATCAGGATGATGCATTCAGGGCCTCACACCCTCCCAGGCACTGTGAGCAGGACACAAACTGAGGATGAATGAAAACTGCTCCCATTCACTTTCATTGACAAAAGCAATGTTTTCTAGGATGTGTCAGACTCTGATGTGAACTGGGACAATCAAGCCTGATGTGCTGGTGTGACTGGGAGGATTGTGCAACACATGAAAAAAGGATCAGTTCCACTTGTTAGAATTAAGATTAATTATATGCAAAATAAAAAAAACAACAACAAAAAAACAAAACATGTTTTCCCCCAAATCATGGTTACATAAATTCAGCCACTTGCCTCCTTTAGTGACCTCCTCAACATTTCCTCCCCGTCCTCTGCAGGCTGCTCTCCCCTCTAAAGGAAGTCCTCTCGCCGCTCGCATTACCAAAAGAGTCGCTCCTATTTTCGCTCCGATGCTCAACTACCAAAAGCGGGTGTAGGGCAGAGCAGCCGGACGGTTCAGACCTGAACGATCCGGTGCTGCGGCCTCAGGACTGAGCTGCAGAATGAGCTTACTGTCAGGCTGGACATGGGTCTGAAATGGGACACAAATCGGGTTTAAAATGAAATGAAAGTAGTGGAATGTAACTGAGTACATAATTACTCGAGTAAATGTTTCTGGGCTGTAACTAGAGGTTCTTTCATTTTCTGCTACATTCATAACAACTATGAGCAGATAATGAAAAAAAAATCCAACAACTTAAAACATCATATCATTAATTTATAGGATATAAAAACTTGAGAAACTATATAAGTAAAAAAACGAATTAAAGGAGCAACAAAACTCAACAATAATAAACCAATAATAATAAAATATTAGTTTTACCTGATTCTGTTTTCATGAATTTTGCTTGTATGAGAGTACTAGAATACTTTGCATCACTACGATTTCTCGAGTACTTCATCCACTGAATGTAGGTCAGTCTGTCAGATGAGGTTATTCAATGTCAGGTGAGGAAAAAAACAGAACTTGATGAAATGAGCTGCCTTGATTTCAAGCACATTCACATTACTGATAATAAATGAGAATATTCTCAGCCTTTTAACAACCTGCTGTACTTGAATATGATGAAAAAAAGGCAGGACAAATTTAAAATTGAGAAGAGAAGAGATGTAATCCAATAAGTGTATTTTTGATAAGGTATATTGTATATACCTCTTTTTATATAGTTTTTTTTTATACTTTATACTTCTACCTGATTGTATGCTTGTGTTTTTGTGAAGTCTCCCTGAAGACAGCTTTAAAACGTCTTCCACAACATATCACATGGAGTTCAAACCTGCAATTATTTGGTGGTGATATAAAGTCTCTCACAGTAAAAATAAATATTCAATTATCAAAATGCATGTAGTGCTCAATCATCTGTTTGTTTATTCTAGTACTTTATGCACCTAAGTAGCAGTTCATTAATTATCCATTCAACCACACTCACTCCTATTATATTTGTCTGTTACAACAACAGTCTGTCCATGAACTTGGATTCAATATAAAACTGAAGAGTCTTATCAACCTCACCTTCATCACATATTGTATGTACGTAATAACATGTCTTGCTTGTTCTCACTGACCAAAGTAAAGAAAGTCCTGGAACAACACTTCAGTTGTGACTCACTTGTTTGCATCATGTTTGCCATGACCACAAGATACGAAAACAGAGCTTTAGATAAAAATTAGCAACTCTCTCAGTTTGGTATTCAAGCTGTATGTTCTTCCATTTCAATCCTTGCAGTCAGTGTTGCATGTTCAAAATTCAAATGGTGACACAAAAAGCTATATCTTTATTATATATTATTTTTTCGTGCAAAGCTCATTGCATAATTTTAAACCTTCAAACCAGGAGTGCAAAGCATTTCCTGTAAAATCCATTTTAAAATTCCAACTTCATTTCAATGGTTCTGTGGGTGCGGGACAATCATGTGACACTAAATATAACCTTTGGGTTCACTAAAAATGTGCAGCAGTTAGGCTATAAAAGAAATGTGCTTTTTCACAGTTGTTTGAAAATCAAGAATTTGGAGACTTAATTAAAGCTGTTTCTGCACAGTCTGTACATATCGGTAGTTTTTACTCTGGGGATGTATGACATACTCAAAAGTGCACATTACAGGCTTCACAGCGACATCTTGACTTGTCAGAGGATGAAAAGCTCAGGTGAAGCTTATTACAGTAACAATGGCTCCATGACAACATCAGGCCCTCAGCCCCAAACTGGAGAGAGCTAAATGCAGCCGTCACTGATGTTGATAATTACACTGTGCTGTTCAGTCAAGCCAACACATATGCTGTGCAGAGGCTTCTTGCAGGACTTGAATCACTTTGTCTCAGTTTGCAGGGAATGATATGACTGCTGGAGTCAAGGCCAAAGGATTGTTACACCATCTGCTGGCGAAGAGCTGCACTTACACAAACATCTTCATCTGGAATTATCAGACAAACTTCCTGCTGACATTTCTGCAAAATCACATCAAATCCTGGCTTTGAGACTGCAATTGATTTTGGGAAATGCTGCAAAAATAATGAACAAGTAAGACATGAAATACCTGCAGACTGGCGAACAGAGCCCAGCCCCCCCAACCCTAACCCCCCATGAATCTATTCTGTGTCTATAGTGCAGAAACAGCTCTTCCTTTTAAATGTGGCATATTAGAGCAGAATAGACCAATTCTCATAATTTCAATAGCCACAGAGGACAAAGAGAAACCATTGATTTTAAAGAAAAAAACCCTCCAACATCATCATTTATTTTACAAGCACAGCATTTTTAATTTACAAAAACACATTATTGGATTGTGTAAGATGAAACTTAAAGTAGTTTCAACTTCATTTGTGGTTATTGTGCACAATGTTGTTGTCATTAATATTACATTAAAAATATGTTATACCTTATACAGACATCAGCAAGTTTTTATTATTTGGTTATTTTATTAATCATTAGATATGCACAAGCAGAAACATGCTCTGATGATCAGCTGAGAATCTCATTTATGGTGGGCCGGTATTGTTTGCAGTGAAAAACAAAGTCGAGATAAGTACTTGGCACCAAAAACGAGGTGAGTGGAACTGAGTGGAACCATCACCATAGACTTAAGAAATATCATTCACATTAATGGATGTGGAAACCACAGTCTTGTGCACCTCAACTGTGACATTAAACGTGTGTGTGGATAATTTAAATCTTTCTGACTGTGCCCCCTAGTGTTGACATAAAAAAGGGCACTGTGCACCAGTCTGCCCTTTGAAGCAGCTGACATACACAATACCACAGCTTTGGGACTGATGATGTAATATATTGATTAATTACACCTGTGCTTTTCCTTCACACAACAAACTGTCTGCTGTGAAAAAGGTGTATTTTGTGATCAACATCAGAGAGCTGAGCATCTTAAACAGGCAATAAAATCTTGTTTATGTGTGTGTGCCGGTAAATAGAAAAGTTTTAGTTGTTTTAATCCTTCAGGACACATTAAAGCCACATTCATTTATTTTTTGGCCACTTGAGGGCAGCAGAAGAACCTGAAAACACAACATTGACATCTTATCAGTTTGTTAAATATCAGAGTGTTTTGCTCTGGGACAAAGCGACTGAAGGTCAATATCTGGTTTCATATGCTCGACTGTGTTCACCACAGACTTTGTGTGCCTGCTGTTTGTCTTTGGGCAAATAGTGCACAGTGTGTTTTAGAGCCTTTTGGCTGAAAACAGCTGCCTCCTGTGGCTGGAAAACAGCTTCATGATGGTGAAGTTTGTGGGCTGGAAACAAAAGCCTGCCCAGATGGCTGCGCTGAGTGATGCCCACTCAGCGGTGAGGGGAATAAAAAAGGGCACTCGGTACAGAAAGTCCGCATGAATCCGTGGTGTAACAGTTCCAAACCCTGGCGAAAATGAAAATAGTTTTATTATGTGACTCAGATTTACAGTGTAACTACTACAAGTATGTAATAAAAACAAACAGAGAACCATTAACTTCTCTGAATTTTAACAGCAGTTTCCTGTCAGGTGGACCTCAGGTAAATTATCTCCTTGGTTTTTGTGATGTTCTCCATCAAAGAGCAGCCCTCAAAAGTCAGACTTTTAGTGTTAATGTTGCTCCAGTAAAACTAAACCTTCAGCATAGGAAGACAGAGGATGAGTATGTTTGGCCTCATTAAATACCAGGAGATAAACATTACAGTTTGCCTTTGGTCTTCATTCAGTTGTTTCACCATTCAGTAAGTGGGCGACTGACCTTTCTTGTTTATTTTATTGTTTATTAGCTTGTGTCACATTTGTGTGCTCCTTTCTCTTTTTCACATTTATCAAATAATGGATGATTGAAACATTTTGTATGAAACACACCTTTCTGTCTGCTGGAAGTGGATGTGATCGACACATCTGTTCCTTCATGCTGCTCAGGTTCACTTTGACGTTTTTAGATGACAGAACAAGAAATGTACATTAATGCACATTGTTTTTTTTGGACATTGCTCACAGTAGGTAATTTTATATTAAACATGTATAGATGAGAAATATGTATTGCTGACTGATGATGATTGCTGCCTGGTCCACAAAGGTTCATTTTGAAACATATGACTTCATGCATTCTGCTTTTTGTTGCACATTGGAACCATTAGAGGGCACTTTATCCTTATTAGCAATTATTATGTGTTAATATCTTGATTTCATTATGCATTTCTTGCAGACACATAGGGAGCAAATTTTATCTACCACAGGGGGCATCGAAAAGGGCACTTGGGCCCCCCAGTGTGGGGCACCCTCTGCCTCACCCTCAGTCCTGCAGCAACACAGTCTGTGCACGCCTCTGACCTGAAACACACTTACTTTGCACGTTATAAAAGGTTTATAACGGGTCTGAAAGCCAAAGCCAGTAGTTGCATTCATGCACATTCACGCACATTGACGCAGCGAGCCTGTGCGTCCTGCCTCCTCTGACCCTCCTGCCTCCCTCCTCTGCGCACAGACCCGCTATGGCAACAAGAGGAAAAAGAGCAGAAAGAAAAAAGGAAAAGATTTGACAACATGGCGCACTTCTTTCCCTGAGAAAAAGTTAGTCGTGAACGCCACACGGCTCAGTCTCGGCTCGACTCGCTCGCACTTTGTCAACAGCTGCGGCTCCTGGCTTCATTTTTTGGACACGTCTCGATGCGTAAAAGTCGATAAAGAGCCGAGGAGGAGTGTGATGGGATGAGAGCGATAATCCGTCTCACAAAGCAGAGCAGTCAGACAGGATGGAGAAGCAAACGACCCTGAGAGAAAAGGTAAACAGATTAAACACAGCTTCACACTCTGTGGTGACATCTTCTCTGCTCGTTGGCACTTTGTTGCGCGCAGGATCAAACTTTGTATCTCTCGTCCTGGACAGGAAATACCGACTGGCCATTCCTGCAGAAACCTCGTAAAAGACCTCTATCGATTTTCCAGCCATGCAAACTGTGCTGAGCTGCACAGAGATGAGTGGGCTCTGCTGGCGCACACAATAACCAACATGAATGTGATTCAAATGTCAATGCAAGATCAGAGAGATTACACTGTCTCTGAAGACAAACTTATTTTGTCCTTGCATGAGGAGGCTGCACAGAACTGGAAGTATGTGCAGTCCGGGCTATATTTGCAGTTTGGGTTCATTGCTGTCTTTGTGTCTCCTTATCATTAACTTGGTGGGGTGCCCTCTGTATCTGTGCAGGCTCTCATTATCTCTCCCTCTCCACCCTTCCTGCCCAGAGCTGCCCACATGCAGCAGGCAGACCCCGACATGTTGGACCAGATGAGACAGACCTACCTGAGACTCTGGTCCTGCTGATCAGCCGGTGGACGGTTTGAAACTCTGCATGCTCTCAGGCCCCGGCTGGATTGAAGCGCTCATCTAAAATATACAGATGCTTCTCCTGACATTTCTCCAGGAGCAGGACTTTGAATGTCAGCGTGCATGACAGTGCTGTCAGTTGTGATGTGGACGTCCTTGGCCTGTTTGTGTGTTTCTGCTGCGTTGTCTTATTCACAGGAACCTAGAAGTCAACTCTTTTTTGAAACTCTCATGCTCACGTCCAACTGTTTTACTGGTGATCCTGCAGCATAATTAATCTTTTACAGCTATAATATGATACACTGGACACTTTAAAGTCCTGCCAGAGTAAAGCAGGAAGTCGATCGGTTCCATGTTGCCATGTGACAGAAAAGACAATTTAATGGTTATCCCACAAGAAAAGGAGGAAAAAGTTAAAGGTCAAAGGTTGCAAGAAAGCAGCTGATTGGTGCCGCTCTGTAATGTGATGTTGAATCTACTTGATACCCAAAGCCCTCATGTCTGCTGCTTCTACTCCCTGGGCCTCTGGAAGTAATTACCCAGCCTGCCCTATCCCAGAATTCAGTCTGAGGAGGTGTGGTGAGAAAGAGGTATAATGGAAGCTGGCCCTAAAAAACATGCAACCCGAGATGAATGTCATGATTCAGTAATGCTCAGCAAGCCGTCCCTGTTACACGGACGCGGCCCTCGTCTACTCAGTCAATCCGACTGTATTGGTTGGATGCGGTTACAGTAAGAGTAGAGTCGATATGATAATTGGACTCACATTCAAATGTGTTTCAAGAGTGAACCATGTTGAATATGAATGGGAACGATAATAGATTCAATCCAGCATTAGCGCCGACGGCCTTGCTCTGAGGCAGGTATTAACTTGTTGTGGTTGGAGATTTATCAGTATGATGAAGATGTCTTTATTAGGTTGAACTTTACAACAGTGCTGTGTGTCTTAACTGCTGTAGAGAGATATATCAGGAGGATATGAGCTTTATTTTGAACCAACAGGATGTGAAAGATAAAACATAATGTGCTAAAGGCCCCCTGCTGTTAACCCTGATGAACCTTGTCTGGACTGTTGACTGAATGTTAAATGATTTGACATGTGCGATACAGATGTGCAGGTCTTTCAGAAGTCAAGACAGTAACATCAATCTCACTGAGTCCTCTTTAAAAAAAATCGGACAAAAACGTTGGTTACAGAACAATTGAACATAACTTGGGTTATTTTGAAAACTTTGTTCTCAATATATGTCACAAATGATAGATTCATGTAGTCTTACATTTTTATTTGTATTATTTCAGAATGGGATTTCCAGTAAGCTGCCAGTCTCAGCGTGCTTATCTCTAACTGCAGCCTTGACTCCTAGAAAGTTGTGATGCTGTTTAAAACATAAATAAAACAGAAAGTGATAATTTGCTGATTCTTTTTGTTAGTTTGATATTTGACGTCATCTGCTTCATTGATTTCAGTAAATATCTGCTGATTCTCAGTTTGATGGCAGCTACATGTTTGAAACAAGTTGGGACAGGAGCAACAAAAGACTGTGAAAGTTGTGGACTGATCCAAAAACACAGTTTGTTTGTGAATGATTGCATGTTTGTGTTTATGTTTTACACAGTGTCCAAACTTTTATGGAACCAGGGTTGTAGCTGTATGGACTTTGATTTGAGCTTGTTTCTAGAGACGCAACCTTCATACAGTCATCGTGACTCACATCCTTCCTGGTTTTCACACATCTGTTTCACAGCAGACATTGTCTTCATGTGGTCCAACTAAATCAAATTCAGCCATTAATAATGAACATTAACAATGAACATTAATAATGAACTAGAAATTGAATTGTTTTTCTTGCTATGACATGTCAGTGTGTTCATTGTGTTCAGTTCAAAGGACGACATGTTTCTATTGATTCTTTGGGAGAAGATGACTCATACATTGGTTCATATTCATACAGTAACATTCACCTTTTACCTGAATGTTCTAACTGCTGTATAATCACTTCTTTGCTCAAGGCCATTCCTGCCTGTTCTGTATTATGTTTTTCAACCAGACTGATCATACCTCTCTCTCGCTCCTCTGTCTGTTCCACCAGTTTTCCATCTTCGGATCTCGGACAGCGGGCCGACCGATCCGCTGCGTGTCTGGGGACGGAGGGGTCAGGTACGGCCTCAGCAAAGCAGAGTTCATGGAGAAGGTGCAGCAAAGCAACGAGGCCTGTCAGCGCGGCGACTTTCAGGCGGCCGTCCATTTGTACACCAATGCCCTGCAGGCCGACCCACAGAACTGCATCCTGTACAGCAACCGTTCGGCAGCGCTGCTCAAACTGGGACAACATCAGGCAGCGCTGGAGGACGCTGAGAAAGCCTGTGAGCTCAATCCCAAGTGGCCCAAGGTAAGTGAGCCTTGACAGTTTAAACTGTGGATGCACTAATAGGTCTTTTGTTGCAACAGTGGAACAACATGAAGAAGAAAGTCCTGAGTTTTCTTCCTGTAAACTGAGATTTTCTCAAACGCACCAATCTCAATAAATCTCAAACATCAAATCTAATTTAGAAGCTCTGATGTCTGTGTCATCGCCAAATTGAAATTTAATGACCAGGATTTAGCAACATAGACTAAAATGGGGAAATATTGTTTCGATTGTTTATATGTTTGATGAAAATGTGTAACTTATATTATGGTTCATGTAGAATATTTCCACCTTCTTTTTTTTCTCACAAATATTTGATGATTTATCTTCACCTCGAAGTGTTTCAAATTCCACTCACACGTCCACTCCTTGGTTGCATTCTTGTGGACGCTGATCAATACAAAGTTTTTCTGGGGTCTTGTCTTTGATCTTGTCCAGGCCGTGCAGACTAACCTGCGATAGATTTCACATTACTCAGCCTCAGAGATCACTGGGAGACCAATTTCTCTCGGTGATAGAAACGCATTGATTTCGTGATTTAGCATGGAGAGATACTTTTGTCTTTGCAGAGAGAGAGATTGATGATAATGTGGTAGAGTGGGTATTGATATTAATTTGTCGCCACCGATGATGCATCAGTGGCCACCTCTTCTTTGATCTGAGGTCGTGTATCTTCGGATGCTCAGGTAGGTTTCCTCCCTTGTGCAGATGTGTCGCCGCAGCGAGGACTGTCACTTTTTATTACGCAGATAATGTTGTGTGCTTGCTGCATTGAGTATATGGACGTTTACTGGTAAAACTCTCATGAACCCTTTCACACATGGCACATTTTTATAAATATACAGTTGCTATCCACTGTTTTAGATGTGCTGCAGTACAATGCCTTTTCTATGTTGTCACCTCTCACTCTGCTCATAGATAGATACATAGATAGATAGATAGATAGATAGATAGTTAGATAGATAGATAAATGGATAATAGATGTACTTTATTTGTCTCAAACTGGGAAATTTTGCAGCATCAGAGCATTAATATAGAGCACATCACATTCATTATGGAGCCATTTCATAACCCTCTGAGGCCATTGAGACCAAACTATAATTGAAAATCATTGCCAAAATCATTCTGCTTCCTCCTCTTTATATGCTGCCCAAGTACAATGAAGTCTTTGTGGTCGGACTCGGAGATGCTTGGCTTAATCTCAGCAGTGTTGCGCTGCATATTGTGGGATTTATTGCCTGACAGCTTTGACTCTCATGCTACGGTTTGTGTGAGCAGACTCAGTGTCGATGCATTTCCTGACCCATGTGTTTTACTTTGTAACAGGAGACAAGAGGATTAATATGTCTGTGGTATTTACAATTACACAGAAGGTTGCATGCTCATGTTTTAAATGAAGTTTCTTCAATCACCACTAGGGGTCAGTCATGTCAAACAGGAAGGCTGTTGAAATGTTTTTTTTCTGTGCAGGACAAAAAGGCATTCAAGCTATTTCATTTCCAAGATGTATTTAAAAAAAAAAAATATCCAGTGAGTTCATGGAGAGCAAAATGTTTATCTTTCATTGAAATGTAGAAATGTGCTCAAACATGCATCAACGCAGCCACGGTGGAGAATTTGGTGGGGGGTGTTTTTTGTGCTTGATTAATGTTCGGGTGAAGGCCAAGGTCGGCATCCTCTGTTTTTGTCAGAATGAAAATCACATTCATCTCAAACTAAACTCTCATGTTCTTATCAGAGTTTGAGCATTTTATATCACAGTGTATATGAATGAACAGCGATACCTATTATGACTCCTCCACTCAGTTAGTTGCTACCTCTAAGAATTGATTAGTAATGGTCGTCTTGACACTGATGGTGTTGGCCGCGGGGAAAGAGAGGCTCGGCTTTGTACAGTCCGTCTGCTGCTGCTGCTGGATGTTTGATGAAGGAACAGGGATTAAATCACAGGAGTGCGCTGGCATTCAGATTCTGCCTGAGTACATAATATCATCAATCATAGCTCCCTATGACTGCACTTCTGGATTGGCCCATCAAGCGGTGACAGGCGTGGTTTCGCTGCCCCAAGCACCAGCGAGCAGCCCACCCTCCCGAAGCCCACAGCCAGCCGGTGAAGGAACCCCCTGTCTAATCTGTCAGCTTTGCCTGCTCTAAGTGCCAGAAAACACATTCTGAAAGAAGAAAGAAAATGTGTGGTTTAATGACCCAAGACAGCTTTAGGCCCTTTGTACCTCAACCTCTTACTGAATATAAAAAGCTTAAATGAGAACAAAATAGGGTGTCATTTCGTAGACACTTTTGTGTGTCTGCTCACATTTTGTCTCTGTGAACCAGTCAGGGAGGGCGACCTGGAGAAAATGTGTGGTGTGAAATCAAGCTTCTTTTCATGTGCATGATTAATATTTACGCAAAGAAGGAACGATACTGCAGCAAAGTGTAATGGTACAGACACTGGATCCAACAGGATGAAAGCTCCGGCTGATGACGTACTGTGAGTTGGGTGGTGATTGGAGTTGGCTCCTCTTTTCAACATGGTCACAAACTTTCTCATATAAACAGTACACTAAAATACACTTCTGAAAACATTTGACAGAATCTTGATTCATATTTTATCAGCTCTGCCAGTTCTAACAGTTTGATCAGATTTTTGTCGGCCTGGTGTTTTGTGCCGGACAGACTCATTTCCATTAAGTAGAAGTTGAGTCGTGATTATGCAAATTCAGATTCGGCAACTGGTCCCTCAACTCACTGCGCCATAGCCATCATGCATCGTCTCCTGCTCTCCATAGAAAACACTTTTTGATAGCACCATTTGTATAAGATGAGACACATTCAATTTCTATTTCCTGTGAGTATTTTGTGATTCTGTGCTGTGCTTCTCGGTTGTGTACGAGCCACTGAGAGGACAATACCGTCTCTTTATGGATCCCCTGTCTGCGCTGCTCCTCCATCTGCTCCCTCCCTCTCGACACGGCTGCTCCAGTGACATGTTAAACAAACAGCCCTTTCTGCCATCACTCCCATCCTGCTCGGCGAGCGCTGACAGGAGGGTTCCCAGGGAAGCGAAAGACGACTGGCACTGCAGCGTCGGGGGAAACATCTCTATCATTTGCATATCTTCTGATTATAGGTTATGATGGTGCCTATCAAGGGTATTCAGTCTCCTCAAGTGCTAAAGTTGCTGCGACACCTTCATGATGACGCTTAAAACCCATCAAGCCTCGTTTTCTTTCCAGGATGAACACATTTTTTTCCAGCACGCACCACTACTTTCACACGGTTTTTTTGTCTTTTTCACCAACATTAAAATGTCCATTTACATCCCAGTGGAGGAGCCTTGGGTTTAACTGAGACAATGAGTGTTTGCATTGCGAAAGGTCACGGTGTGTGGAGTGCAGAACGGGGACTTTAATTACAGCAGCAGCATATCCAGTAATTGTGTGAGGAGTGGATGCTGACACCCCGATGAGGCATAAAGCTTCTTTTTCCTGCGGTTCTTGGTGATGACACCGGCTGTTGCTGTTACTGTACACGAAAAAGGGAGGAAAAAGAATTGCGTGCGTGTGTGATTTGAAGACCT
The DNA here is from genome assembly GCA_037975185.1 of Centropyge bicolor. Classification (NCBI taxonomy): domain Eukaryota; kingdom Metazoa; phylum Chordata; class Actinopteri; family Pomacanthidae; genus Centropyge; species Centropyge bicolor. The sequence continues at coordinate 833,297 of JBBMOC010000013.1, read as the reverse complement.
CATTCTTTACCGCTCCCAGCGCCGCTCTGCTTTTCATGTCAATGGAAACCACTGGGGTGTAATGCTCCCCTGTTGGTATGACAGTCTGCTAAAGCAGCTCTCATCTGATCTCTGTGTGTGTTAAGAATAAAGAACCTGGCGTTTGATCTCACAGGGAGAGTGGTTAGAGCTCTTGTTCCTTTCTTCTTGCTTTCATTTGCACCATCTGAAATATTTATCTCGTAACATTGTGGTGACCTGTTCTATTTGATACATGCTGAATAATTAAGTGAAAACCTCAATGTGAATCTGAGCTAAACCATCTGTGTTCTGGTATTTGTGGAGCAGTGGACATGTGTCAGGTGGTCTGTTTGTTGAGTTACGCGATCATTTGTGTGTATTCAGGTTGTATTTAAATCAGCTTGTGTGCTCACTTTGTATTTTTTCCATCATTTTCTCTATATATAATAATGAACCGTCCTACTGAGTGACCTTTGAGCCACATCCAACCCTCTTTAAATGAAACTCTGCCCACTTCCCAGTCTCAATGGCTGTGTCCCATTGAAACCACACTCACACAGGTCCCACAAAATAAGACATCTGCAGCAGCTGGAAAATAGTCTTGTTAGAGTAAAACATTCAAACAACAAAAGTGTCTGTCACCTCTGTCTTCCCTGTTCTGTCCTGTGTGGGTTTTAGATTCCAGTGCTAGTGATTCAATCTGAAAGTTAACACTGCAGGCTTGTATAGTTCCTCACAAGCTACTTGAACAAATTTAAATTGAAAAATAAAATATAAATAAGACAAAATAAAAAATAAATGCTGAATTCTGAACTCTATATGTATATTTGGGCCACGCTATGCATCAATGAATATTTATTGTATCCCTTGATGCATATTTATGATTAGCATGATTGGGTTTGATCTGAAAGAACTGAATGCAGTTGACATCAACCTGCATACCTGCCCCGAGTTATGAATAAATAGACATAAAATATGAATGCCGCTAGTTAGGCACGAGAGTACCGATAGACAGCAGAGACTCATTATAATACTGTGCAGAGAAAGTTGCTCACCGTGGAGCAGCGATCGTAAATCAGATATTTTGCTTCTCACCTTCTCGTGCCTGCAAATTATTGGCTCATAGTGAGAACTGGGGCACAGGAGCACAACAACCTCACGTCCTTCACAAGAACAACACGGACGTGCAATATTTTGTGATTGTAATTGTCAGAAGTTACTGATGACTTTCTGAGCTCGTTTAAAATTGAGTTCCATCCATGTTAAAAAACAGAAAAATGCTAGAGTTGCAAAACACAAACTACTTCCCTAAATATTCAGCAAATGGTAGCTGGATAAAATGAGAGGAAATTTAGTTGATGTCTTGTAACAACAACACACAAGTTGTAGCTCCTTTCCAAGTCAAACAGTAATATATCTGCTGTGCATTAAAAAAGGTATGTCAGTGGATTAAAGCAACCTTGATATTATCAAATTGTCTCAAAAGCATTTGAGGACATGAGATGGAAAAAATGCGACCATGACCTCCACAGAAAAAGTGCTTCCTTTGCCAAAAAGTTGGCTCGTGCCTTCATTTTTTTGCTGTAATCTCGGTGTTTGTTGATGGCGGCTCCGTCGACCCTCTGAACACCACATCAGCGTTTTTATGTAAGAGGTTTTACGCATATACACTTATTATGACAGTATGCATTCCCCGCTGTCTCTCCTCATGAAAATGTGTGCTTTGGGTTAGAATAAGGTCTTCCCACCAGTTTCCCCTCTCCTGCCGCTGTTTTCCACCGTCGCTCCAGAGCTCGCCATGGAGAGAGCAGAGTCATGAACCACTAATGAGAGGGTTCCGTTTTGATTCTACCGAGCCGAGGCTTGAACTAATGAACAAATCAAATGAATGGCATGTAATTATAGGCCAGAGAGAGCGGGACGGACAGAGGGTTGGCGCTAGCGGGCACAAACCTGAAATTATTTGTCTGGAAAATCTGCGAAATGAGCGGGAGCAGTTAAATTCTGTCTTTTTCCTCCAGAAGGCCGCTGTGGCTCAGCGGCGCTGCACATGTGCACGGGCCTCGGCGGAGGGGAAAGTGACCACACACGCACACGAGTCTGCTGTTTTGATTTCAACAGCACTTCCTTTGACAGCTACAGTATGCCATTCTTTAAGCAGAGGAGATGAAACTAATCCCGTGCTGCAGTTGTCTGGCACGGCCGCGTCTCTCTTACTACTTTTGCTTCTTTGTGAATGTGAGAATTTTTTTTTGCTCACTGTTTTGTATCCATTGTAATAGTGTTCAGTAATGTGCAACATCAATTTATTTGAGCGACCGCGTTGTTATAAACCTGATGGATGCAATTTGCATCCAAAATCACATCCCCTTTTTTAAGTCTAATAACTCATTCAGAATTGAACGCATCAACATTCAACACATACTGTTAAAATCAGCTCACATTACCATTTTTTACAATGTGCCGCTTCTGTGTCTGTTGAATTGCCGGAGAGTAATACAGCCCGGGCACAACACCTAAATTATGCTCGTAATATGACTGATAGAATTTATACCCAGAATTGCTCGCTGCTATTTCCATTCTACTAACTTAATATACTATTGATGTGTTCAGTATTTTTTCCTTTTTTTTTTTCCTTCTCACAATTTGGAACGGTGGATTCCAAATCCTGCTTATCCGGGTCGCTGCGATGGTGGCCAAGTGGTTTTTCCTCTCTGCCACCCAGGCGCCCCACCAAATTGTAGTGTTTAGTAAAATTTAATCTGCTTTCAAGAAACACCAGGCGCACACACATAAAAAAATGAAAATTGGCCTATCTTCTCTTTTTTACACTAACCATAAGCCCTGTACAGTATATATCTTCGATGCTCTGCCGGATCCCACAAAGTTCACAATGAATAGGTTTTCACTGTCGGATGATGTAATGTGGTTTGATGTGTGTGTGATGACCTTCCTCTCACCCCACTGCTGTCTGTCTCCAGACTGTCCTGGGGGCATGGATGAGTCAGAGCTGGGAGCTGATGTCACCCTGATTATAATCTGTCAGGCCTGTCATCACCCTATCAACACCTACTGGAGAGCTCACGTGACTTTAAACCATCCTCTCCTCAAAAGATCCAAACTCAGTGTTTGTGTGTGTGTGTGTGTGTGTGTGTGTGTGTGGGGGGGGGGGGTTGCTTTGCAATTTTGCAGATAAGCTATTCAGTAAATTAAATGCCTCTTTGTCCCAATAGAAATAAACTGTGTCAAAGCTGAGGTAAGCGCCTCAAACAAGAAACTTTCACTAATGTTAGTGAACGTCTGCGCCTCACAATGCTTTTTCCCTCCAGATACATCAATTGATTACTAGCTTAATAGCTTTCTGCTTGCTATTGCATGGCAAGAAATGTCAAAGAAAGCAAGCTCATTGCCATGCTCGTGGCATCCCAGCCCGCCGCCGATAGTGGATCAGCTTTACAAGCCTGAGGAAATGAGGAAAACAATTGCACCCTGCTCCTAGCACATAACCCCTTGGGTTATACAGATGCTCTTTTTTTTTCTTCTTCCTGGGGTTCATCTTGCTGTCAGCCTCATATTGTGCCGGCCCCTCCCACCTGGGAGCTTGGCGAGGCTCGGGCCCCGAGACCTGGATGTCTCCAGAATTAGCACAGCCTGGCTCTGCTGTGGGGAGGAAGCAGTCCCGTTGGGGAAAGGGGATAGAGCAGAGAGCATCCTGCAAGAAGCCCATTAGTATACACTGCATAAGCATGGCAAGATGAATAGCAGAGCTGAGAGTTTTTTCCCGGCTCTGATCAGCTTCCTGAGCCCGTTGGCTTCACCTCTGAACTTTAGGTGACAAGTGCACTCTCATTTTTCTCCCATGTCTGCGCCGGCAGCTGTGTCAGAAGCATCCTGTATTACAAGGCTAGATTAGAACAAAGAAAATTCAATCTGCTGATGCGTAATATCACAGATGTATTGTTATATCTTGCACCTCTTTAAGGAGGTGCAACATTTGGTCTGTGCGTTTGCCTCAATGGAAAGTCTTCCTCTCTTAGCTTGTGGTCTGTTTCATACGGCACCTATTCATGACGTAACCTCCTTCCCAGAATGACTCATATGCCCCGGTTCCTCCCAGAGATTTAAGTCGGTGCGGATAAAGGTGCCACTAATTTTGTTTCCAGGTGGCTGACAAGCATTTTTGGAAAGTATCACAGTAGTTTGAGAAAATCAGCATCAAATCAGTTTGTACTTAAAATAAGTGTGCCTGGGTTTGGGTTTGTGGCAAAGCCCAGTCAGCTTTGTGTGTCTTCATCGAATAGAAGAAATATTGATCTGTTATTCTGGATAAACCTATAATTACAATGTCGCACAGAGGGACTACATAACAGTTTTTTTATGGTTTAAGTGGCCTGAAATAAGGTGCTAACTTCATTGTGTGTATCTTAAAAGGGATGCTCGACCCAAAATACATCTTGTTAGTGTCACTCACAACTGCCAGCTTGAAATATGACTTAAAAAGTTTTTTCATGGATGGAAAACAGCAGCTGTGATCTCAGTCTATTCTCAACTGTCATAATTTCAAAACATAATTAAATACTTTGCTTTGAGGTTGTTGTAGCTTTAAAGCTTCTCCAGAAATAGCATGTTTATATCTCGTGTGCATGCTGGTGAAGTACAGTGTTCAATACAGGGAGGCTCGTTGCTCTACAGCGCCGTTAGTGGTCAAAACCTCCACTTGGTATATGAAATCAGAGCGATCTTTCATCATTATAGCAAACAGAAACAGGCCACATTACTTTGCAAATCACAAAACACACCAGTGTAAAATGTCAGCGCACATTAACAGAACATATTTTTTCAATAATATGTCACTTAAAATCTGTCACTGTTTCATTCAGAAGCAATCAATTGATGCATCAGCAAAAACATAACAAAGTCCTATTTGTCAATGTTGCTCATGTGGAACCAAAACATGAAATGTAATCAGGCTTTAGTTTAAGTATGACCTAATTTTGTCCATTAAGCCCGAGCTGCATGGTCACAATTTTTCTGTAATTACTGATTTAGCTGGCATGTCGTATATGATTAATGATAGATGATTTCTAATATATAATGCATGTGTGGTTGGAAGGCGTCTGCAACAAAGAAGGGACAATATTGTATTAACTTGCTTCTGCGATAATCTCAGATTTTTTCCTAAGATGATAAGCAGGACCATTTAATATTCAAATCCAGCCCAGTGAAAGATGGATCTTCTCTTCTGTCAGATGTCTCAGTGTGTAATGGCCCCAGCCTAATCCATTCTTCCAAAGTGCTCCTTCCAGATCTCAGGGCGCGTTTTTAGGCAGCTAAATTACTCACTTGTGTCAGGTTATTACAATTAGTTGTTTGAGTGTCTGCGCTGTTGTGTCTTACCTAGATACTTTCCTCTAATTTGTTCTCTCCGTAATGCGTTTTACAGGGACATGCACCAGCCACAACAACACGTGCAGCAAATGGAAACGCCTGGGGATATGTGTTCGCTAAAAAACATGAAATACAGGTGGTGGTTTTTTTATGTGCGCAAAGCTGACAAATGACTTCCCTGGTTATGGATACAATCTGAGTATTTGACCAGAGGCTGAGCTGTTTCAGTCAGGCGTTAAAACTCACACACACACACACATGCACTCAAAGAGTGTTTAATGAGCTGGACAGATACACAGTCAGTGACCAGAGAAACATGAATTCAGCAGCACTCTGAACCATCTCATACACGATGCATCGTGTTTCTGGAATCGGTCCTGATGTTGACTCTCTGTTACTCGCAGCCAAAACCACATGACGTCCCCCACACTCATCTACCAGGAGCCTCCTCCCTCGCAGCAAATGCGTTGAAGTGTCTCGTATTCTGCTCCATTCATCGCACTTCTGCTGCCTTTGAGAAGCGTAACATCTCCACGATCTTGGCAGCGCTCGAGCCCGCCCTCCTGGAACCCACAATCACAATCGCCTTCTTTCAAAGTCTGTTAAATCATGATTTAAGCCCATTTTTGTAAAGCCATTCACATGCAAAGCGAGTGTGGAATTGGAGTTGCTGTTGTATGCACCTGTTTATGTAGCGATACATATGCAAATGGGAAAATACCACTTCGCTTCTTTGCATTTATAAGAAGTCTGTCTCAGAAGGAAACTCAGAAACATGTGATGCAGGGTCGATTAGCAGGGGCGCCACGTTCCAGGAAATTTACCCAGCAGTTAATAAAGTCGTGACAACAGTGGTATCACTCGACATTTCAAGAAAAAAAATTCATCAGTTAATATGTGCAGAGCTTTGATCTTTAACATTAGATCTTTAGACCTGTGTGTGTGTAGATTAGAGGTGTTGCCTCCAGATCCTGCCACCTTCATCAGACAGCGTTTACAGATTGCCTCATTACCGTTATCAGCTTCTATAATGGCACTGGGTTTAAATCCAAAATATTGCCAAAGAGGCGCTTTTGCTTTTCACTTTGACACCAAATCCTCTGCCGTCGTCTCGTCAGTCAACTCTCCTCGCTCTCATCAAGTGAAGTCTGCTGTTTCAATGCTCAGTGTCTGTATAGAGCAGACACTGAGCATTGATAACAGCTTAGTATTTTACAAATTAGAGGTTTTCATTTCTTGGATGAGAGCGCTGTTAGGTTAAAATGAACTAAATGGATTTAACAAAAAATACATTTCAAGATGACGGTGGGGACGGTGAGCAATTGAGTCTGCCTGAACACCATGTAATACTGGTAACAAGCCTATTGATTAGCTGCTCAATTGATTAGTCAATCAATAGAAACAATAATCTACACCTGTTTTAGATTCAATCAATTGTTTCATTCATTTATTAACCCAAAATGCCATCAATTCCCTGGTTGCACCTCTCCAGATGTGATGCTTTCCTTTGTCAGTCACGAGCTTTAGTCCTAAGAAGCCAAACAAACTCGTCCTGTGCAACCAAAGACTGATTAGTTACAAATCAGTGACTCGCCTGGTTGAAATCTAAAGAGCGTTGTTATGTTTCCCTGATGATTTGCTGCTCTGTTTTTCGTCTCTATAATCTTCACACAATATCCTCTTTCTCTGACCATAACACCGAGTCACCCAAATCACAACAAAGCATATTTTCTGACTCACTCTTGGTGTCCAGCAAAAGAAACCCAGCAAAGCCAGATGCGGGGTTGGCAGGGCGTTCGTTTTATATACAAATGGCATCAAGAAGGCAGCACAAAGAATGCAAATTAACTCACTATTTATCCATAGTACAATAGATTGTTAGGCTAACCACTGAGTCACAACGGCTCTTTAACTATAATGACTGTCCAATTCTCATCACCAACCATTGTCCAGTTTCCCTGGGTAACCACATTTGGACCCCTGCCTGCCACCTCATTTGTTCTGGTTGCCCCTGTTGAAAAACCTCGGTCCCCATTGTTTGGGTATAATGTTGCATTTTGGCACGTGAGAGTGAAAGAGTTCAGTCAAAAAGTAGAAAAGGTAAATAGAAAATATAATTGTAAAATCCACATCCCTGGAAGACAGCTGTAAAAACAATACGAGGCAGACGGAGCTTCAGCAGAAACACGTCTCTCTGAGTGTGGAAATAAAGCTGAGGGCAAAACATTTTAACATTCACTACATTCTTAAATGAATCCATGCCATCCTCCTCGTTTAATGCAAATCCAGATCAAAAACGTCTCTGCAGGGGGTAATTATTATTAACCCTAATAATAATTAGCTTGCAAATGAGCAATCTTGCTTTAGTGAGCGCAAATTTGTCACTTTTTATTATTTTGCTTGATTAGAGAGGCTGAGTCACAAACACCTGAAAAGTTGTGTTGATGTTTCTCCTGTCTAACATGAAACATAGATACCATACATTCGTCATGGCTGAAGAGATGAAAGCATCACTATGAGAAGAGAATCAACACTGAACCGTCTTCGCCCATCTAATTGTTTCAGTGTTTCCCCTCCGGACTCTTGGAGCCGGTGGTGAGTCGGCCGTCAATAGTCTATTGACAATCTGCAAATGTTACACTGAGCTATTTCACTTTACAAAACCACGATATGTCAATACCATGAAAACTGAAACAATCATCCGGAGCAGGGGGAGGAGGCTCCTGATGTGAACATCCATTATGTCCTCCAGCGTACAGCACAGACAGGTGGCATCGCGCAGGAGCAGCCGAGCGGCAAGAGGCTCATTAAATCTGTCAAACTCTCAGAACGTCCTTAGAAACTTTGACGCTGTCCATCTACAACCATGATTCCAAAACAGCTGAGACGCTGTGCAAAACACAAATAAACAGAATGCAATCAGTTTCAAACCAACTGTGATTACAAAGTCATCCTGAACCTGTATCCTTTATACAACCATGTGTTCACAAAAGTGTTGAACCTCTCTCCATCCTCGCTTGTGAACGACTGATTCTTTCCAGGATGAACCTTTCATACCCAATCATGATACTATCACCTGTTGCCAACGAACCTGTTTACCTGTGGAATGATCCAAACAGGTGTTTTTGGATCAGTCCACAACTTTCACAGTCTTTTGTTGCTCCTGTCCCAACTTGTTTCAAACATGTTGCTGCCATCAAACTGAGAATCAGCAGATATTTACAACAATCAATGAAGCTGATGATCAAACATTAAATATATTGTCTTTGTACTGTTACAACCTTTTGGAATCAGGGTTGTGATGGTATACAAGTGCAAGTTGAGTCGAAGGCAAGTGGTGTAGATTCTTGAAGATGTTTCACTTCTCATCCGAGAAGCTTCTTCAGTCCTGACTGACTGGCACAGAGACCCAGGTACTTCTACCTCTATGGAGTCGTTAACTGCGTCATTGATAACACTTAGTATGTAGGTGCTCCTGGGTGTTAAATGACGGTTCTTGAGAGTCATTTGTGAGTCACCTGATACCAAGTGTGAATGACCATTAACACTGTCACATGAGGTCAAGTGGTTGTTTACTCTCCTGGAAAGAGATGAAGTTGAGATGAGTTGGGATGTTGTGTCAGTTCCAAACATCTCAAAACATTTTAATCCGCACACACAAGCTTGTGAGCAGCTTCATACATCTTCATCTTTTTCACTCTTTAATATTTCATGATTTTACTCTCACTAAGTCATCTGCTAAAACAAATATAGATCGAGTTGTGATTTATATAGATTTCTTTCTTTCATTTCTTTTCAAACACTGCAGGGAAAAATGTGTCAATTTAAGCCCAGAGAATTGCTGCGTCTATAATTGAGGTGTGGTGTGCTCCAGCATTTGAGTTTATTATTGATTAATGCCAACTAATTAGCGCTTGACACCTAACTGTGTTGGTTAAATGATGTAAGAATGTGAAAGGGTGTAAAAAGAATATTATTAAAGAAACATGATTTCCTTGTTCAAGCCTTTGTAGCTGCACAACACAGATGTAATCGTGTGGTACTCAGTGTGTGCTTGTAGTTGTGTGAATGGGATCAATCAGATGCAGTTGTGGTTTGTACTCTAGTAAATAGTAACCAGTGAAATCTTTCTCAAACAATAGTCCCCACCTATCAGGTTATTGGGAGGAAGCCAGTGCAATGCAGTTATTTTTACCCTTCGAGAGCAGAGGTGAGGCAGCCTAATCAATCACTTTAATTGTGACCATGCAGCAGTGTGAATTTTACCCACTGCCCTTCCTATCAAATGTTTCCAGAAAACATTGTTCTGCAACACTGTTCTCCATCTGTCTGTAGACACTGAAACCTCAGGTGATGTGACAGCAAGGAAGAGTTTTGCCTGCTGTAATGTTTTCATCTGTGCATGTATGAAACATTAACACTCCTCTTTTTGCATTGAGCTTCATCCTGGTTTAATTTCAGTTCGATAAGATACAGCCGAGTGTGTTCCACTTTGAATCAGCCACATGAATTTTCTCCCCTCCGTTGCGTCACGTGTGAAATGACCCATATGAAAATGAGGTCAGAGCCTTTGTAGCGCACACAGTCCTTGGGAAATTCATATCTAATAATGAGCTGAAAACAGGAAAGTGGTTGGGAAGTTTGTCAACAAAGCTCGGAAACGACCTCTTTCACTTGTCAGGGTCACGGTTTGAGCCGCAGCAACCAAAACACTTTGAGGAAGTTTTTACTTTTCACTTGTTCAACTCAGACTGATGTAAATACAGACTATAATGGTTTTAAGTATCGGCATATCTGACAACACACAGGAAAATAAGGACTGTTTATTCCAAGACTCCCAGTCATGTCAGTCAAAGTGTGAGATGTGCCTGCAGCTTATTGCGTGCTCATTTAACATATAGAACTTGCTGTAAAGCACAGCTCTGTTTTAAAGGTTGATGTGGTTTGTTCGTAAAGTTGCTGTTGACGCTGGAATGTAAAACTATTATTGTATATTATCAGAGTTTATGTCGAAGCCTTTCCATACTTTGTTTACAGTATCATAATGAAATATTGATGCATCGAGGATCAGAATGTTTCTAATTACTTCCGCAGTTTTCATTGACTCATAAATGGAATAAATTACGCATTTACCCAAAGCGCTGGCATGATTATTTATGATGCAGTCTCCTTTCAGTTTCATCTATGCTACGTTCTTCATGTAATTGCGTATTTGCATCCACGGGACCACCACAGCTCTCGTCTCCCCGAGCAACACTGATGGCACAGCGCATTCATTCATTCATGCCACATGGGATTTTACCATTACAAAGTCTGTGGCTAAACTCTGACATTATTGAGGTCTGTTTGTGGACACATTCATTTTTTATTTCAGGCAAAACGCGGCAACAAATGTACGTATGTGATCTATACTATGGGTCCATAATGTGATATACCATGCTGCTTTATTGGCACTGTGGTTAAAATCATACATAAAAAGTAATGTGTTCATATGCCAGCATTTGTGTGATTTTATTTTTCTGTGTTCTTGTGCACACCTGGCATTCAGCCGTCTGGCTCCTGAAAAAAAAAGGGAGGCGTTTTAATTCCTCTGTAAGTCCTCGGCACAGTTTATATTATATCAAAAGCGTAATTAAACAAGATGCTTGTGTGGCTGTGCAGAGCCCTCAGGGGATTCAAACCTCTTTTGTCTGACACGTTTGATTAATAAATAGACATGTTTGGCCTAGTGGGGTGGGAGGAAGGACAGTCGAGGTCTGCAGAGGTTAACGCACCCTCACTGCAGAGGCGATAGAGAGGAGCATCAGGAATATTTCCTTCAAACACTGAGCGTCATTGTTTGTGGCATTTCTGTTGTATCAGTAAAGCGGCTCTGATGTATGTCGTAGAATAATATCAGCCATGTGCATTTGTAATGTTCAAGCATCCTTGGTGAATGCTGCAGACAACCTCAGAGCAATGCAGAGCGACGCACTGATTCGCCGTCACTCCACAAAGAAGCTGAGAGAATATGTTAATATGGTGAAAGAAATCTTTTCTGTTCCAGACCATAATGAAACTGTCTCCTTCACCTGTGGCTGAGACCCTCCGTTGCCTGACACGTAATTCCAAGTGGATGTGTGTTTGGAATTTTTTTTTGTATTTGTTGTGAAGTTTCTGTCTCGTAGCGCTCACGTTCTTTTTCATGAAATAGATTGTTTCATACCTGTTTGTCAGGCTGAAGCGTTTTTTTCTGACGTGGGTAAACTGACGTGGTTATAATTGAATCTAACAGCTTTGCTGCGGCTAAAGACGAGCAGTTTCCTGCCAATGCTGACGACAGCGGGGATAAAGGCTCGGGTCACATTGCTCTCGGTCTGATCATTGTTCATCCATTCCCCTGATGAATCGTAGCTTATTGTTTGATTGCTCTGCCGTTTCTCATCTTTATCTCTGCTGCTCGCTTATGGTCAATACGCCGGATCGCTCTGTGCCATTTCACAGAGATGGTTCCATTATGACGAGCGAAATGTAATCCATCTGCGTCCGTGTGTGTGTGTGGACATAAATCTGTTTACACAGTCACATTGTGGGAACTTGCCTTCCTTTTGGGGACAAAACGTAAATCAGTACATTTTAGACTGAAGACTTTGGTTAAGGTTTAGGATAAGTGTTGGGGCCAGGCAAGTAGTGGCTATGGTTAGGGGAAGTGTCCAGGAAATGAATGTGAGGCAAAGTAATGTCCTCTGAGGCGATGGTGAATGTGTGTCTGTCCAGGAACGCTGAAACAAACAGACTGGGCTCTGAATGGAAAAAATAGGATAAATGTATAAGTGTGTAGAAACACAGTATTGCTCTCGTGCCCACGTGAGGTTGACATTTGTGGTTTTACTTAAAACATCTCAACAGTTATTGGATAGATTGTCGTTAAAGCTGGTGCACACATTCATTTCCCCCTCACGGTAAATTACAGTAAATACCTCCAGGGTTGCAACACACAATTATTTTCATTATCGATTTATCTGTCGAGTATTTTCATCATTTTAATATTTAATCATTTAGTCTGTTAAATGTCAAGGATACAAATTCTCAGAGCTCCAAGTGACGTCTTCAAACAGCCATCCAAAGCTTTCATTTACTATCATTAAAGCAGTAAATCCTTAAGAGGGATGTTTGACATTTTCACTTGGCTTTAACTTGACAATGACTCAAATGATTAATTGATTATCATAATAGCTGGCGATGAATAAGTTGACTAATCAATTCGTTATTGGCATTCAGTGTAAAGCATCATTGTGTCTAAGTACAACCACACAGGCTCTTTGTCTTGTTAAAATGCAGTGAGATCATGTAAATCTGAGCGTTCAGACTATTTTAACTATCTAATACTGATGTTTTTGGAGTAAGATTATTAATATTTTCTGTATCTGCCAACATCTTTTTAATACTGATGTCACAATCTAAAGTTGCATGTCGACCCCTAAATTTCCATCCCTCCCTCTCTGCATTGGCAGAAGAAGATTATTACGACATGAAAGTATTGAATGTGTGTGAGAATTTATCACAGGGTCGTTGGAGAATCTGTGATTACTGGCTGGGTGATTGGCCGGTTATCTGATGCCATCACTGGGTCTTGATGGGCGATGATACGGCTGAAGAACGTCTGATGCAGCTGTCTCAACCTCTGCTCTGATCCTTCAGCAGCAGGAAGAGAAGGTGGGTTTCATTCTCTTATATAAGGTAGGTTTTATTGGATGTGGCAGACTAATAAAGAGTCTCACTTTGGAGTCAAGGTGAAGGGTCAAAGCTGGTGATAAGGCTATAGATGAGGAGGGATGGGATTTTTTTCTGTGTGTCTGTGTGTGTGAGTGGGAATGCGCGTCTTTTGGACCCCGGCTCATATTCCACAAATCCTCGGGGGGACAGAGGGGAGAACTGGACCGGGATTACGGCGTCTCAACACCGTGTCCCTGTCACTCACAGAGAAACACTTCCTGTGCTGAATGAGTCTGAGGAGGATGTGAGACGCACACGAGGGCCAGGGGTGATGATGAACGAGATACCGAACTGCAAGAAAGATTTTTTCAGATGACACATTATTAGAAAGATGGAGGCAACCATCAAAATGTTATGGAGGGACGTCGATCTGACATGACACCAATGAAATATGAGCGAAATCTGACTGTTGTGTTGTTTTATGCAGATCTGCATCACTGTTTAGAGAAAACAGGACAGAAGCAAAAGCAATACTTTCAGACAGACAGTGTTAGTTTGTCGCAGGTTGGTGTGTTATCCAGGTAGTATAGTACTTGTTTTAGAGCCACTTGGATTAACGTTTACAGTGTGCTCATGCAATGTGCATATATCTGATAGATATCAAGCTGTTACATTGCTTTTAGTAAACCCGCTCAGTCTGGTGGTTATAAGAAAATATTCTGGGTAATCAAGTGGGGGCTCAGTTGACAACTAGGGTAATTTTGCTGATTATAAAAAGTAAATGAATCTTGTTTAGCAGTAATGTGAAGTAAACCACATTTTCTTTGTGCCCATACGTCCAACAAACTGTGCGTGTTTCTGGTGGAGCCATGGCACACATGGCTTATTAGCTTCGTGGCTATGCAACACGCATTTTTATTGCCATAGATTGCAGAGCTCAGTCCTCAGTGGAGGCGGTGATACATGTTCCATATCTGTTTCCTGTGGTGTGAGTGCTGTTGTTGTTGTGGGGGCTACAGGCATATAGGGGGTTGCACTAATTAGGACCTTTCTGCAGCTTTTGTGGCATTTTCATTCTGGCAGTTCCCTTGGTGGCCTTTTTATTAAAGTAAAAAGAAAAAAGCCTTTACATGGTCATGCATTATTCACAACACAGGTGTCAGTCTGACCCTCGGTGACATCAGCTCACACAACTGGCGGCCGTGCGCTGGCATGTAGTCGTACACGAGGAGGTAGCTGTGCAAACACATGCCGGGGGATTACGAGCTTTCTCATATTTTTGCCGTTGTTTGGAGCTCGTTCCTGTCCTGAATTGATTACATTCTTCTCTGTTTACTGAAAATACGAAGACATTCTGGTACATAATTAACCGTATTTATCTGTGAAAGCACTTTAATCAGTAGATTTAGAGGTAGAGGCAGGACAGGGCCCTGGCTGTGTTTCACTGCTGTCGTTTCCTTTTTCGAGAGCTCCCACTGAGAGCGCTGGTCATCACGGCTACAGCTGGCCGCCCAGTTACCTTTCATTTTCCCTATAATTGCTTTTTTTGTAATGGAGTGAATAGCAGGGAATAAAAGTAACAGCGCCCTCATTTTGAGTCTTTCTTGTGCCTTTGCGCACGTTACGTCTCCTACACTTTTCTGTCTGTCTGTCTCTCCGTCTTATTATGCAGACCGTCCTGGTCCCATTATTCCCCCCCTCTCTGTGTTTGTCTAATTTCTCCTTATTAATGTGGTCTAGTCTGGTTCTGAACCACTAGGTCTGGAGTATTAGGAGGCCCTAATTTGGCCTGCAGAGACATTCCTGTATGAGAACAGGAGAGGAGACGAGGGCGCCACCATTAAAGTTTCATAATGTAATCATGCTTCCCTCTCTAGTTCACCTTTAAGGGGATGTGGGCTGTATATATTCTTATCTACATGTGTGTAGAGGGTGAGATAGCTCAGAGTCAGCGATGCAGGACAAATGATAAATCATTGTTCTTGATTGTTTATCATAATTCTCAGAGGGATGAAGTCGCCTCCCTCCGCCCTGAGTGACACTGAATCAGAATTGGTGGACTATCCATCACCTGGCTGTGGTGTCCCGGTCAATGAGGGTCACTTTGGAGCAGTTACCTGTTAACACAGCTAATGGAGGTCCATATTTGCATGAGCCTGGAGTGGAGAGGGGACTGGAGCTGGATAGCAGACAAGCGGGGCGGAGCCTTTCTCATCGCACAAATGAGACCATTCATCACAGCTTTGTTTGCCTGTATGCACCAACTCATGAACAATTAATGTGCTGCAGACATTTTAGTGCCTTTCTGCTCTTTCTTTATCTCACCTTCCCTCTCGTTGTCTCCCTTTCAGGAGGGGCTGTCACTGCGGCGCTCACCCCTCCCGCTGATCGTAACTCAAAGTCCATTTATTAATTTTGCCTTTCCAGGCTCGAAGCTGGTTTTTCCTCGATAGCCGAGGGGCTTCAGTACATAAAGCCTTTTGATTTTCCCTCTGCGCCTCACCTGTTTTAATGTTAACTGACTTCTGTGTCTTGCCGGTGATGTGCTCCAGGCATTTTCTGATACCTCAGACAACACGTCAAGCTGTGTGTTGTGCTGCAAAGATTCGAGCACAGGATTGAGTTCAGCTTTCTGCTGAGCAAGGTTCATCATACATAGAATCATTTGCACCACAGATATCAACGGTACGCAATTTTAATTGAAGATTGTTACTGTCCTTTTGTCCGGTGGAACCTTGCTTTACTTAATTGGTTCCCATTTTTTATGTGTGATCAATATATATAGATGCATATTTACTTAAGCAATTTGGTTTAAGTGCCTGTTTTCCTGAGAGGTTGTAGAGACGAAGGCCCAACTGGGAATAGATGCCGATATACGCCGGACAAGAGTTGTCAGCATAAATCAGCCGCCGCTCACCAATAACAAAACACATCCATTAGAACATTTCAGTTTTTTCGTTTAAGCAGACTCCTTAATGTTGTTTATTGGTTTTCACACTGGGGATCTATTAGTCTCGGCTTCTTCAAATATTAAAGCGCATGACGCAGACATGAGTTATTTCTGTGTGCGAACCGCCATGTTTTGTTCACTGCCTTGGCTAACGGTGTCGTAAAGAAGAGAAGTATGAATAATAAATGATAAAAGTGATAGACAACAGTTTTGGTTTGGACTCTTCATCTCTCACTGACCCCATTTACACGCATGGAGGAACCCAGCAAACGGCTGTATTTCAATAAAAGTGGTAATCAGGTTAAGCTGTTTGCTTGGGCTTTTGATACCTGTGAACGAGCGTAGGTGCCCTGAATAGACCTGTGAGTAGGATATTACACTTTCCTCAACACATGCTTTATATAACTGTCACACCTGTAATTAGGAATCAGTGCTGAACATTCAGATTTGTACTTGTTTGCTTATATGTCGAGAAAAATATTATATTCCTTAAAGTAAGGAATCCACAAAGCATTATTTTGGTTCAATACTGTTTCCAATACTGTATTATATTCACATTGAGATAAAATTAAATATGATATCCAGTCCTACTTGTAATTCAGGATTTAAAAATGTACTCTAGAGTTTGAATGGTTTAATATTATAGGGAACTGAGAGCTCGCAAAACTTAACTTACTGAACCTGTTTGTGCTGTATTGACATTTACAGAACATCCATTAATCCCAAACTAGGTTACCTGGCCTTGTTATAAACACACATGTAGACAGAGTCAGTCATGTCTCACTGCTCAGCATGAATCTCTCTAAATGTGAAAGATCAGACCGGTTTCATGTTGTTTGATCTGCTGGGATTAGTGGACGTGTCAGTAATCCACGGTGAAACTGCCAGAGTCAAATACAAACATTAGATTCCATTTGGATAGATTTCAGGTAAAATTGTGGCCATTTCATGTTCAGTGTTGCTCAGCTAATGAGAGGCCAAAAAAAAGTGCTTTTGCATTAAAAGTCTGCAGCACCGCACACAACATAAATCATGCAGTTGTTGTGTTTCTGTAGGTTTTCTCTCCACTACGTGAAGCAGCAGCAGCTACTGTCGTTTTCTGCTCAGGGTGGCAGGACGCCCCTCCACAACCTCTCTGAGGCAGAGTGATAAAACATGCATTCAGAGACCTTGGGAATTCAAACACATCTGTGCCTTTTCTTTTGCACACACTGTTAAACACACTGTTTGCAGATAGAGATCTCGGGATGAAACATTAACAAACAACTGACACCCAGAGCTGGATCTCTCAGTTTGAATTTCAACACACTGAGCATTAAGCTATATTAATATTAAGCGTCATTTTTTTTGCCATCTGGGATGAAACAGAACAGAAATCAGCAGATTCATTTAGTTCTCGCTGTTGCTCTCTCCTGTGATAGAAAGCAATGTGTTGCTTTAGGCTTTGCAGCGGCGATGGTAATAAAGATGGATTAAAAATCATAGAGTTGTTGTAACAAAGCAATTGATTTAAATGTCAGGGTGCGTCTTGCCCCCACCCCCCCCTCGCTATGCTTTATTGGATATTGTCACTGGGATTGTGTGCAGCCTGTTCTTAGGAGACTCAGTCAAGCTCGGAGATCCTTGCAGAGGGCTGGTGTGTAAGGGACTGGGGGAGGGAGGGAGACACGGTGCTAACATCAATAATTCACAACGGTATTGCTAGGGAAACAGGATGTGAAGGTATAGGGGAATCAGACCAATGCGAGTAACACATATCTCCCAGCACCGTGAAAATGAACCAGACCCAAGCTCCGCCTTTTATTTTCATAGCAATATAAATGTATGGAGCCCATAAAGATGCTTAATGAGTGCATTGATTTCAAAGAAGCAGAGAGTTTAATTTACTGGTGTGTTGAGGTTTCTGGTTTTATAAACCAAAAGAGAAAATAGTATAGGGAGCCCAAAAGAGCACAGGGCTATTTCCCAGGCCTCCTTATTAAATATCCAATCATAGACTGTGGCGCAATGGCATTACCACCATAAAACACTTCTTCGTTGTGTAGCTGTCTGGGCCGAAATTGCTATTGCTTGGTGGAAACTTGAGTGTTTCCTTAACATTGATTTCTGTCGAGATGGGAGGGAGGGAAATGGAGTTTAGGCTATCATTAAAACAGAAACACAGAGGAATTCCTGTGAACTGCACACATGAGCTGCAGCTTTTCGCAGCCTCCGCCGCAGGTGCCGAGCGGGCTCCGTGAAGCGCTCCCTCTCGTGTTTTTATGTGCTCGTTTTCCCTGCTAGGAGCTGGTCCCTGTTATGGATATAGGCTTAATCCATTATCGCGCTGATTGCCAGTGTGATTTCTGTCAGACCCTTCCCCAGGCTTGGGTCAATTACAAAGCAGGCAGTAAATGCATCAGTTATTCATGGGGAGATCATGATCAGACGAAGAGTAATAAGTCAGATGATTACCTTTTTGATAAGCAGTGAATCAGATTATGATTTGGATCTATGTCGTGATGATGAAAGCCAGATTTAGTTCTCATAGTCTTACATTACACTACCTTTATCATCCAGCTCACTGTACTGGTGTCTCTGTGCTTTTTCGTCTTATCCCCTCTCCCCAGCGACTCTCTCCCTCCCTCTTGCCCCTCCACAATTTTCTCATTAGTGATTAGAGCAGAGTTTCCATTTCCAGGCTATTGACTGTGCTGTTGGAAGCTGAGAGCCCATTTCATACGTTGCTCCCACTAATTGTTTCCAGTCATAATGAAGTTCCTCACAGTGGAGGAATGGTAGTTAAGGCACATTAGGTCATAGGCACGTACAATGCATTACTGTGAATACAACCTGTCTGCTGTTTCTTCACAGTCGTTCGCTTCATGATTGTGTATTAATACAGCCTAGTTAAGTGATTTTGGTAGCCATTAATGGGAGTAATCACTGAACATACCTCCTCGAAGCAACGTCAGATCCGATTAGTTTTCACTTTTCTTATGTATATATTTGCGAGGCAGACAGAAGTGTGTCTGCAGTGTGTCTGGGTCTGGTATCTGTGCCGGAAGGAGGATTAGATTAGAGCTGTGCTGTGTGACACAAGTCCCATTCACTGCCCTTTCTATTAAAGGGAGTTAGTGTATTAGCAGAGAGTCCTGGCTGTTTCTTGCTCCGGATGGCTCTTCTCCAACCTACTTACAAAAACACTATACATTTCACTAATGGCACAGACAATCCATCCAGGCATTTTTAATTCCCTTGTCTGTATACGGTTGATCTGGCAAAGAGGCGGTCCACACATTCTTTTCTGTCAGCAACTTCCTCTGGTTCCTTCTGGATCTGCTCTGGGATCTCCTCCTAGTCAGTTGTATCGGGAACCCCTTCAAAGGGAGGCAGCCAAAAGGCAGTCTTGTTTGGTGCCCACATCACCTCAGCTGACTTCTCTCACTGAGAAGAAGCAGCAGCCAATTTGATAGTTCTCCAAAATCTTGAGCTCTCAATTCTGTTACGTATATTTAGACCAGCCACCCTGCAGAGACCTCGTCTCTGTTTTCCCTGTGATCTCATTCTTTCAGTCACGACCAAAAGCTACGATGCTGTAACCATAGATGAGGGTTGGAGAAGAAACCTGACTGCTTGTCTTTATAAATACCTCAGACTGAAGAGGAGACAAAGGTAGCCCACATTAAACATGCGTGAAACTCTGATATCGATGCACAGCTCTCATCAAAGAGAGCTGATGTAAAGACATCAAACAGCCAATTTTTTTTCATTTGACATAACACTGTCATATGTTGTCTACAATAGCCTAAAGATCATTGAAATTAGACGCTTTAGTCTTAGCTGCAACTCTGTCTTTCATTACTGACTTCAAAATGCAGCAGGCTGTTTAGATTATGTACAACTCTGATTCCAAAAAAGTTGGGACGCTGTGTATAACATAAAGATAACAGAGCAAAATAGTCAAAACAAGATGTGATAATTTACTAATCCTTTTCTGACATATGCTCCATTGAAAACTGTCCAAAGACAATATATTTACTCTTTGATCATCAACTTCATTGATTGTTGTAAATATCTGCTGATTCTGAGTTTGATGGCAGCAACATGTTTGAAACAAGTTGGGACGGGAGCAACAAAAGACTGTGAAAGTTATGGACTGATCCAAAAACACCTGTCTGGATCATTTCACAGCTAAACAGGTTCATTGGTAACAGGTGATAGAGGTTCAACACATGGTTGTGGAAAGGAGATTAATACATGGGCTCAGGGACACTTTTGTTTGCAAACGACTGCATTCTTTTTTTTATTTATGTTGTAACTTTTATGGAATCATGTATATGTATATTTATATAATGTTAGTTGCCTTCAGGAATTATATCAATTAAATGTTTTTACGATTCATCCATTTAAATTGATGCCCAAGGATTTGATGAAATGGTCTCTGTGAATGCAAAAGTTAATGCCAGATTGTGAGCCAGAGTTACACTTTGCCAAACTCACTGCATGAATACGTCCCTAGCTGTGCCATTTCACCCAAAGATGCAGGCCAATAAAATAAATACCTTGTTCCCGACACAACTGGCAGGAATAAACCTCCTCTGTGCCAGCATGGAAATAGAGCACACTGACTCCACGATATAAAGTTCTGCCTGCATATAAAGTACAAATAAATGCAGGTACATGGGCTCATTACTCATACATCAAACTCTGTGACTTACTGTATACTCGGTCATGCACGAGAACATCATGTTCAACCAGTCAGATCATGAGCCTCCATGTTGTTCAAACACTGAGTCACAGCATGGCAGCATGACAGGCAGTGTGAAATGGAGAGTGATGACACCAGTACAAAGGAGAGGTCTGGTTGCGATGACCCTTAAACATGGCACACCACACTCGGCTCCAGTCAAGTGTTTTTTTTAAAAAAAAAAACGCTTTTCCTCCTCCATCACAGCCTGCTGGAGGAATGACTCACCCCCACGCCGCTCGCTCTCCCACCTGCTTTTTCAATATACCATCGGGGGCTTCTGTCCATGTCACATCTCTCTTCTGCCACTGCACTTCACTATGGAGCGAGACACATAATACGTCTTGTGAGCAGCAGCATCATGCATCACATTATGGTGTATGAACCTCATAATTTCATAGCACATACATCAGAATATAGCGTGCCGTTACAAAGCGTGGCCTGGCCTCAGGACGGAGGCAGGAAAGCAGCTTGAGTCTGCTGAGAAGAAATAGTGCTTCAGTGATCCTCCACAGTGATTAAATACAGTATTTTGTCTTGGAAATGGTCACCATCTTATTCTTATTCAGCGAGCTCTGCGCCTATGGTTTTTCCTCCTCCTCTCTCTTTCTTTCAAATACAGACTTCGTCATTTCTGTAGGAGCGATGAACTGGTGTTAGCACCCCGGCAAAAGTAAATAACCAAGCCTATGAATTATAGATGGAGTGCAGGACCTTTTTTCAGGAAACCCATCTTGATTCCCTTACTTAAAGCTCGCAGTTGCAGGGCTGCTTCCTTACTCTTGTTTGTGTTTGTGAGTGTGTGTGTGTGTTTGAACTCGGGGAGCTCATCTGCAGTATGTGTACTTCCTTTCTGAGTGATGCAGATGTAGAGTCCCCATAGTGGATTGCATCTCATTTTAAACTACTCTTGGGTCTAGTGCACACAGGCCTACACACACACACACACACACACACACACACACACACACACACACACACACACACACACACACACCAGACTACAACTTGCACTATGGAGTAATGTTTCATGTATGGGTCCTCGTTTTATTTGTGCATGCACACGAGCACACAGGTGACGTGACACAAATCCCTGCCAGTGGTTTCACATTATTCCACTGATCCGCAGGTGACGGGGACGTACCAAGAAATGCATCAGTGTGTCAGTGAGAAAACTGGTTTCAAACTTTTCAAAAAAATCAGTGTTGCAAATGTTATACGGTAGGAGGAAGGAAACGCAGCCAATGCATTTGTTAGACCTCAAGGATAGGTTCATCATGTTCTGGGATCATTCAGTAACAAACATTATTTTCAAGAATGCTCTATGTGGCAAATTTAAGTCAGACTTAGAAATGAGAATTTGAGACTTGACTCTCTTGGCAGCGATGAGACTTCAGATTTGAAATCCTGAAGATGTGACTTGTGCCTGAAAGAAAAACACATCAAGTTTTTAATCTCATAAATAAATCATTAAATGTTTTTGCAGCAGAATTGTGTTGCACAACATTTATCATACAAAAGTGTTAAAATACACCGACAGAACTTGATCTCAGCAGCACAAAACTGTCACAGCTTTGAAAGTGTTCAAACACTGCTACATGGTAGCCGTCTGCAGAGACCTGTAAGTGCTAGAAAGGGGCTCAGTGCAATTCATTTCCAGGTCCGCTTATAAAAGGTGCACTTGAAGCTTGTTAACATAGTCACCACTTACAGTACATCGTCTGACACAGCTATTAACTCTGCGAGCTCTGTGCAATTTTACTTTCTTTAGCTGAACGTACATTAAGACCTGCATTGGACTCTGAACTAGAAATGAAGACAGCTCCAGCACACACAAATAAAACCAAGTGAATAGAAAAAAATCACATCAGTAGTAAGAATTAATCTCAATCTAATTATATTTATACACAGTAAATGAATGTATTTTGCTTATTTTGCTTTTGTTTAAAACTGCTGAAACCTGCTTGTCTTAACCCTATATCACCAAACATATCATATATGATACATGAGTTATGGAGGCTCCTACATCATCAGTGTGCAAAATAAAAAGGTAGTGAACCACAAAATGAGCCAAAATAAATGAAGTGTTCCTCTTCCACCTGCCAGTTCTGTTGGTGGATTTCTCATTGCTGCATGATAGCAGATAGTAGCTTCTACAGAGTAATAACCATAATAAATAGTGGAATAAAAATACAAATATCATCTTGTTTGGAAGTAGAATGATTGTTACATACTTTTGTTTTAATAGATTTTTGAATTAAATAAAATAAAACTTTGAGTCTCAGATGATGATGATGTCTCAAATATGATATATATAATAAAAATTGAAACCCATTTATGGAAATTGATATTTGAATTTTTTTGTTTTGTTTGTTCTGAAGGACCATTAAAGGCTCCAGACTCAAAGAACTGGAATTGTCTGTCAATTATTTCATGGTTCAGGCTTAATTTCAATTTTTGTAAGAGCTGAGGTTAAAAACTGCATCTAAAGAAGCTCCAACTCCGCCGTCACAATCACTTCAAAGTCGCTTAAGCACTTATGTCTTTTTGACAGGATGTTCTACAATAGCATCTTGTTATGTGTCCTAAGCTTCTGCCCTCTCATGCTAGAAGCAGAATCATGCACGCGGAGATGGCGACACGCTGCGAAGGATGATCAAAAAGCTGATGCAAACACGGATTGTAATTTAGACTCAGTGGAAGAACTGTACAGTAAGAGAATAATTCTCTGCGGCTGATATCACCACGGACAATTTTGCTCACTTGGTGATGCAACATGAGAATTGTTCCAGCAATAAGTTTACACTCTCCAGCGTTTGGAGGGAAGATCACATGGACAGTTTTTTTCCCAGTGTTAAGATGAACACATCACAGTCATTTGGCACATGGTTATTGAATGATTCTATCACCTGTGGCCTTCATGCAATGAGGGAAGTTTACATAATGGAATAAGCAGAACACTAATTCTGCTGCCACTGTACCATACGTCAATAGTACATCCATTATTTACACTTATGTAACAGAATTAACATAAAGACAAATTAAATATTTACTTAGCAAATTCAATATTCATTCAAAGGCTGTAATATTTCACTGCTGATGAGGCTTCCCAGGTATTAGAGCTAAATTTAGTTCATCAGTAAAATTCCCTTAATTGATTTTTTGTGTACACTGAGATCACCCCAGTCTCATAAAATACTTATAAAAATAAGAAGAAATAGCATGGCATATTCTCGCTCTCTACATTTGTGCCGTTCATATTCTTAATTGAATTTCATTACTCTGCCAATAATGCATTTCACAATAACACATTGTGACCTCATCTGAAATTCATTATCTGCACGGTAAACATTTTTTCCTTTTTGCATACATATTAAACTCTTTTGCGCCAGGCAGCGTGCAGCCTACCTCAGGTCCTAACAGCATCTCACTTCATTTGCATGTGCCTCGTATTTGTTTTAGCCTGAGAGACTGTTGACGTGGGGTAATGCAGCGCTCGCGGAGACAGACCCTCCGCTGGTGCCTCCGTATCTATCCGTCTGTCACGTAAACAGCTTTAAACGATGCCGCTTTACATCACTGTCATGGAGGCTGAAGTGTCATGTGCCCCCGTTGTACTGCCATCCTAAAGCACCAGAAAGTCAGCTTATTTAAAATATCAGTGAATAAAATAGTAACTGTGCTTTTGATTTTTTTATTATCCAGTGTGTGATTTTATTGGGCAGTGATGTAATGTATTGACCTCTTTGGCCCACAGATCGTCTGGTGCTGCAGCTTTATTATTCGTCACATTAGATTGCATTACAATGATAAATTATTCAAACTACCACTTCTCTTCCAGGCTGCCCAGTTTCTGTAGACTGCTCTGCGCACAAACTTTCATTTCCTCCTGTAGCACAAACTCACCCATTGTTTTTGGCTTCCTGTCGCTGGGTGTAAGAACCTCGGTGTGTTTGCGACCGGCTCCACTCTCACTCGTTCATTTCACACTGAGCCTCACCTTCCTCCCCTTTTTCCACTTATTGTTCAACCTGTGAATGACTTGGCTACCTATTCCAGCCTCCTGTTCCTTTACCAGCTGCTTTAGAAATAAACAGGGTGGTGGTTTCTGTCTTGGCAGTGCCACTCTGATCTGCTGGGTCGTAGGCGGCGTAGCGCTGCCTGCTGCTCCAGATGCTCAAAATTACGCTGTCCGCACTGCTTCCCCCTCGCTCCCCCAGACTGCACGCAGCTGCCACTGAAAGGCTGGGATTTCATACAGCTCAGTTGGCGTTTCTTCACGGGCAGGGTGCACAAAAATCATACCACATTACTGCAGTTTCAGCACACCAGCATCCCGCTCGGCACTCTCTTTTAAAGACTGTGCTCGAGATGTTTAAATAAGATAATGAATGGAGCAAAATGTGGGAAGCACAGATGGGGTTTTTAATGTTTCAGCGCCTCATGAACACGGTCCAATTACTAAAACACAGATAACATGTAAAGGATCCCTCACTTTTCTCTATGACTTTATGACACAGAAAGTCCTAGTTTGGGTCCACTGAGAGCTCCATTGAAGGGGTCATCTGAGCTTAGCACACCAATTAATCCTGCCACTCATCAGGAGCTTGCTGGAGAATGGCAGTGGTTTATGGTGGAATTATGCTCGGCACTAATTAGCGGTTAACATCGTCGAGGAGAAATGGTGAACTGGATCATGTGACAGTGTGGACAGAAAAGACTGGCTGCTAATGCTGTCTTTAACACACCTATCACTCAGCAGGGGGGGTTGGGGGGGAACAACTGTCAATATCCTCTCTCCAGCTCCAACCATTCATACATGTTTCTTTACAAATCTCCTGTTTCCTGTTCTCCTTTCCTCCATCCTTTTCTCCTCCACCCGTTCTTTTCTTGTCACCCAGCCAGCCCTCTGGCTGTGCGCCTCACAGTTGCCATGGTAATGATATAGTTTCTCATCTCTGTAATGTGATGTCTTATTAGGTTTCATTGGGGCGTGTGTCACTATTTTATTTCACGCGCCATTTGGCGAGCTTCGGTCTCCTGTCTAAAAAAACCTCGAGCCTGAGAGGTGAGCAGTGAGTGCACCAACAGCAAAGTGTGAAAGCTCTGTCATGTGAGGGTCCTGATGGAGAGGACGAGGACGAGATTGAGCGAGACAGAGTGAGAGATATGTGGGGCAGTTGCCTGCTGTAGCTACATTATATTTCTTCTTGGTTCACAGTATTAACTTGCAGAACAGACACATGAATGGTAATGTGAAAGGCATGCTCGTCCCTTGGTAGCTCTGCCTTTCTCTCTGTTCTCTGAGGCTGGCACACCGGGGAGGGGTTTCAGCTGCTACCCAGCAGGAGGCACTGTGTGTGTGTGCTTTCAACCATCCGCTGAGAAGGCACTTTATTTGCAGTACACTGTGCCTACTGTACCTCCATCTGACTTGAGAGGGTGTTGCAGATGGGTTGGTTGATGTGAACCGGTGATGATCCAGTGCTCAGAGAACTGCTGCTGCTGTCACTGCTGCAGACGCTTTCACTTTCCTCTCGCAGATCCGCACAGTGTTTGTGCTGTAGCTTGATAATCAATGCTTGCATTTGCAGTGAAGGCCCGTGTGTTTGTGGAGAAGTCGTCCTTTTAAGTCGTCAGTGTGCCTTGTATTGTTCTCCTCTGTGTGCGTGCAATTATAACCAGTGCTTTGAACGGCTGTGAAGAAAACGGTGGGAAGGGGGCTGCAGTCAATAACTGATCAATATTAGCCCAGATGCCACTGTCAAACACATCAATAGAGTTTCTCCAACGGTGGTTTTTATCCCCCACTGTGTATTAACTGCCTTATGTCAGCCCATGGGGCTTTTAAAAATTACCCTCCTTGTTTCATCTGTCCTGTCTTTGCAGATGTGGACCTCCATAGGCAGCTTGTGTTGAGCAGTGACAGCCTGGATTGTGCGATTGTGGCTATTGAACTGGCTATTGGGGTGGTAATTGCACATCACCACTTCTCTTAATTTGCACAGGATTGCAGCAGCCCAATGAAGCCGCTCTGTTTCTCACTATTTCCAATTTGAAAGTGCTCCACATTTCATCGTGGGGGCTGAGTGTTAAAATGATTTTCGGCAGCCAAGATGACGTTGGTGTTTTATACTTGAAAACTGCCTATTTTCTGGTGGAGGTGCCGAGCCTGCATCCCATTATATTGTTTTTGTTGCAAGACCAGAAAATTTTGAATGGAAAAATTAGACCACATACAAAGAGCCATTTAATTAAGAGTGCAGACTAACAACCGAGGCAGCGTATCATAGCTCTCGCTGTGGAGCTTTTCCAAATCTCATGCATCTCGATTTGACCGTCTGCTCAGTTGCTCAAATATCAACTAAATGTGGAGTAGTAGTAGTATATTTTTACCTTTTGAACTTTATGTAGTGCCCTGTCAACAACATAATGTTCAATTTACACGGCTCCCACCCACCAAACTGCTGAAATACAGCTTTGAAGTTCCCTTGTCGTCCCTCTTAATAACGCTCTCAGAAACCTTCTTTTGGCTCTGTGGCCGAGGAAGCAGGTGACAGAAAATACCAAATACCATCTCCCTGTGTGTGTTTGTGAAGAGACCCAGGCACTGAAATGCCTTGTTTACAAGTGTTGGGGCCTGTGTGTGCAGAGCTTTTGATAAACCGTGGCTATCTAGGTGAAGCATGGTTCGGTTTGTTCTCTTGGGGTGCGCTTGTTTTTTTGTGTATCCTAGCCAAGCTCATAGAGGAGGGTTGGTGTGCTTTGGATGGCATCTGTTGTCTTTCCTTCTCCTCCGGGCTCCGTGCCAGGCATGTGTTTGTCAGATGGCAGTGCTGGTAAGATGGAGGCTTCTAATATATCTTGACACGTTCGCTCTGCGTTCTCCCTGACTGGGTCATTTGTAGTATTTTGAAATCTTGGCACATTATAATTTGTATCTACATTAATCACAAGTCAAATTAAAACGCCGCTCCCTGAGCACAAATTCGATAATGTTACACCAGGAGGCTGTTTAAAGAAATTAATTTCACCAAGCATTTTGCTCATAGTAGACCTTGAACTTTATCGTTAACTTGGGTTAATATGCCATCCTTGAAAATGTGTTAGTGTCTTTAGTCTCTTTACAAAATCAAGCAAACAACCTAATTTTCTGAATGAAAAATAAATGTTTGTAATGATTAGACGCTTAATGTGGACAAAGAGATGTTAAATTGCTCTGAGAAATTTAATGGCATGGAGTTGATTGTTCAGTAGCCCGGGGGTGTGTGATGAAGAAAACATAAACAGAGTGTGTGTGCCATTTGATAAAACATGCTCTCAGTTTAATAAATGATGCCCAAAAATTACTTATTTGTGCTCTCAATTCGTATATTTTGCCTCTTCCCCTCAGCAGCTTTGAGCACTCAGTCAGCCAGATGTTTGAAGAAGATGATTAAGAAGACATTTATGAAGTGCTGCAGAACTCTGAAGCTGAGCTGTTCTGAACTGAATGATATTGTCATTAACTTTTTAATAAAGCTCCTCAATCTGCTGCTGAAGAGCCGCACGTTGACCAATGCTGAGGAGTGTGCTTTGGGGAACAGTGTGAATGTGATGTATAGATGAAAACGAAGGACAAAGACATTGTGTAGGTTACATGCTGTCGTGCTGCGGGCATTCATCCTGCAGCGGAGGCCTCACTCATATTATCAATACAGTTTATGGTAAATGAGCCAGTTGACCGTCTAATGCGTTCACAGCACTGCAGCATCAGGATCATTTCGGATTGTTTCATGCGGCTCCGGATTCAAGCTCGGCCAGAGAGAGAATTAATTACACTGTGTAAAATGTGAAATTTGAAGGTGTCCAGTCTTCAGCTCTCTCTGCTTGGGAGAAGCAGATTTAGGTCAGGGAGATTTGGGGGTGGCAGAGCAGCTGGAGAGCTTGTTCTGGACTGTCAAAGCTGCCCTGTATACCATCTGGATGGGCTGATAGTGCTGCAAAGCCAGTGATCCTCTTTGGAGAACTGTGTGGATCTGCATAGCAAGAAGCCTCAGATGCAACTCCACCTCTGATGCAATGAAACTTTAGGTGATAATGGCATCACGTTCTTCTTACTTTCTGGTACACATGCATACGTGCACATGGGCTGTTCACCTGTATGTATCTGATCACACCTTCAGGGACACTAATGTAACCTGGCAGAGTGTTCACCGAATGTCCAAAAGTCAGCACTATTGGAATATATTACCCATTCACCCCGAGGTCCAGAAAGTACTTTAACAGCTGAGAATAGCCTCACAGGTTTCTTCTTCACCTTCAGCTCTCCACGTCAGCACAGCCGTGTCCAGGAAGGCCAGGCTGTTCCCAAGCAGAGTCATCCAAGCAGTCACAACTTTCATGCTCAGCAGCAGCCCTTTATGCCTCAGTAATAATCGGTACACACTGATGAAGACTTAACATTTCACACGGAAAGCTTTTACAGCCAGGATTCACATGTCAGATTTGGGAAGTGTAATGCAAGTTTGCAATCTCCGATGTCGCCGTGTGACAGTCAGTCTGAGCGTCGGTGTGAAAGCACGGGCTTGCTCCCCTTTTCTGCCTCCGACTCACATTTCTCTCCGGTTCAGAGGGTTTCTGATAAAGCCAACTGAACAGAAATGCCTGAATAGTGAATACAGTTGATGAGAAAATCCACTTTTTTTTTTTTGATCCCTAAATCCACTTCTTGTCGAGATGCCATTTACTGTAGTAATCGCGCCTCAAGCACCACTTCTGCTCAGCCTGTTGTGGAGCACTCTTCCTAAGTGGAAGGTGAAAATGAACATTGCACCTCTCAATTGAAGCTGTGATGCCAGTTATCATACCTTTGATTTCATTCCTAAGTGTTAATACATTTTCTGTTGATGCTAATGAGCAGATAATCCGCTCATAATGCAGTCTACATGCGTGTGTTTTTTTTAATAATCAGTGTGGTTCGTGAAGCCCAGACAGTAATTTACACTCTGTTGTACAGCTGGTGGTTTTATCCAGGCAGGCTAATTGATCAAAGACGCTCAAATCCTGATGCTAAACAATGGCTTCTCATACATGATCAGATCTCGACTAGTACCCGGGGAGGCAGTTCTTCTGATCATATGGAGTTTCATTCATTATTTATGTATTCAACCATCAGGAAAACACAGTCATGAAACTTTCACATATCGTCCTTTGAGAACGTTCTTGATAACTTTGCATGTTTTTCTGACTGTGTTCTAGCTATATATAGCACTTGTGTCGTTTACAAAGTATGGGGTTGTTTGCTCTTGTGCATTACATCATTTTGCTTATCTCCACACGGACCACACACTGCGCGTAGCAAGCATGATGAAAGACAATGGATGATTGATGCACACAGAGCATCCACACATCTGTTGTGCTCCTCGGGGGAGTTTTCAGGGATGCCCGGCCCCTTTGAGAGGTGCTGGGGTGTGGGAAGCTGCAGTTGGGACACGACGTGGAAACTCCGCAACTCTAAAACTCAGCTTTCACCAGCATTACATCATCCCTCTGCCTTTTTCTCCAACCACATCAAACGGTCCTGAGGTGAGGCCTGTTTACAGGGAAGGGCCGTAGATGTGCACTGGGCTTTCGGTTGCCCTGAAACCTGGTCTCCCAGTCTTCATGTTTTCTGGCACCTGTGAACTCAAGATCTGACCCAAAGTAAATGTTATGATTAAAGTTTAAAAGAGGTTCAGCAATGTCACAGTTGTTTAGATTGACAATAGCTCTCTGTGGAAAAGCGTTACGTCTTCATTCATTTCAGTGATACCGCTGTGTTCTCCTGACGCAGAGGCAAAAAGCACAGTCGACGCTGGCTCAACTCTTTGCGCAATGTAATGATGAATACTGAACCATCCAATTAAATGTTTACATACTCTATTTTGCTTTTTAGCATGAATGGTAAATATACTTTACTCCTTTATCATTTGATTATACATCATTGCGCAGGGTTTTGGGCTCTGATAAGTCTTGAAACTCATTGATGTCTGAAACTAGAGCTCCTGGGTTGTATTATATTACTTTATTTTATTTTATCATTACACTGCAACCTGTAGCAACAGGGCCACAGTCAGAGTCTCAGCGTGCTTCAAACAAACTGTTGAATCGTCTAAAACCTTCTCATGCCTCCGAGAGGAGAATGAAAGCGTGTGCCCTATCCCTATTCTTATGGTTCATTGCATCAAGACCACAGAAGGAGAAATGTGAAAGCTACAGAGTTCTTAAAAAGAGATCAGGGCAATTGAGGAGGGGGGCTGTGACAGGCGGGTTTATACCCCGCCTTCAAGTGTTTCCATTCACAGTGGTTTTGTCTTTAAACATCTTATGACCCGGTTTGTTTCAAACATACTGAACCCTTAATGCAGCCTCGTGTCTTTTTTTATCAAAGCTATTTTCATTCTGAATGCCTGCTAAGATGTTTATGGTCACTGTGAGTAGCACTTGATCATGATTCAACTCCATGTCCCATGAAGTGATTCAATTCAGCTAATAATAAATCCAACAAATAAGCCATTGTCACATTAAGCAGCCCTGCATGCATCTTAATATCACATAGCCTTTAGTTATGAGTTGCCACAAATTTTTATTAAGTGCTCTGACAAAGGGGCATGACATAGTTATGAAATAAAATATGGTTGATTGGAGTCACTGTTTTTCTGATGTGCTTCAGTCGGTGGGTGATGGAGTTGTTCTGATGTGATGCATGCCAAATGGAGTCCGATGAAGTGATGAGTCACAGAGGAGTGTGTCAGCACCGGGGCCCGGCGAAGACTGTGTCTGTATGAAGCCGGGCTGGATACTGGAAGGGGTGGGGTGGGGTGTGCAGCGCAGGGCGCGGGTGGTGATGGATGAGGACCGAGCAAGAGAAGGACGAGGCGTGAAATAGAATGAGGATGAAGGACAGAGAAGTCCTGGCTGGCCCTGGGAGGAGCAAGGAGACTGCGAGGCAGAGATGGAGAGACTGGGAGTGGAGAAAGAATGAGGGTCAGAGAGAGACTAACCTACTCGGAAAATTGCTGATGTTTGCTCCTCTGAGCTGCACCGTGGCTTCACGCTTAAATTTGCATTCACTCAGCCGGTATCAGGAAAGTGTATCAGGTAAGTATTCTTCCTCAGCTGTCAGACCTGTGAAGGTCAACATGTCAATGAAGGAGACACTGGAAGGGCGAAGAGCTGGGCAAACACTATTACCTTTTCAGTTGTTTTATTTTTTGACCCTTTTTCCTTTAAGATTTTAAAGTTTCTGTCTCTTCAATCTCATTGACTATTTTTTAATAATAAAATCACAGAGGCCAAGACTTCTGCCAAGACTGTGTCAATCTGGCCACAAAATATTAGATATAGGAAATTCATGAATGTTTTTGAGATGTCCTCTTGACCAACAGACGTGCAAACATAACCTCCTTTGATTAGTGAGGTTAATGTTAAATTCAGATTACATATTTTTCTCATGATATTTACATTAGATTAGGCCATTATAGAGTCATATATTTTTGCCATGTCCTGGCTGCGAGACATAACAGACTAGACATTGTCGTCACCAGGAAGGAGGTGCTAGAGACCGACTTCCAGGAACAGTGTAAACAAACAATGCTGGTGTGTATGATACTGACTATCTGGTGTTTGGAAAAGCCTAAAAAAGTAAGCAAAAGCAATGGTGGCCTTTCCTCATTCTCTCACTTTGTGCCTCTATTGGTCGACATTTGGGACACGTCATGGAATTTGTCGGGAAGTAAATACTTTTGAATGATGTCGTTCCCTGATGCAGCGTCGGTTGTTGTCCATGACACACTACACAGGATGAAATGATGGATTGACTCGTCTGATGCCCATCGTCATTCCTAACCCGACCTGACATCCTGCGTCTCCCAGGTTGGACTGATATTGTGTCAGAAGTCTGAACCCGACACAAGAGGCTATTTAAAGAAGTAATTACAGACATTTTGTGACTTGAGATACAGATTTTCTTTTACATTTTTTCGAGGAAAATTTAATTTCTTTTGAGCAAAATGTCTTATTGAAATTGTTGGGTTTTTTTTTAATAATAAATATTTAAAGCTTGGTTCAAGACTTCATTTGATTTTCCACCTCAGAGATTTATGCAGTGTGGTCTTTGTGTGAGTATTAAATCTTTTAGCCCTGATCAAAGTGAAACAACTAAACATTTTGCGCATTACTATGAAAGAAAGTGGCTACAGAGACTCATCATTTTTAACTTTATTATGAGATCTTTCATTTGGAGAGCACAGAAATACCAGAAGAAATACACTTTATTAAGACTGTGTAAGACAATTTAAAAAGCCAAAAAGTCCTCTTTTTTCACACCAATACATTAAGGAACTATGACTTCACTTCTCATCCAGCAAATGAATCTATTTCTGCATGCTTCATGCTCTCCAACGTTGAGAAAACGAACTGGGATTTAAAATGAAGAGAATTATATCGTGCTGGGATGGAACAACCTCAGCGGGTGGTGTGATTCACATTTTCCCCCCCTCCACCTTGTATCAAGGATATTCCAAGATTAAGCACATTCATATTCTTAACACTGTCATAGTAATGTAAATGTAATGACTTCATTGTTCACACTGTAGCCTGGAAAAGAAACCTCTCCTGTGTGCTTTTTTAACTGCATTTCTAATGACCTTCCAAATGGTCATCTATACTGGAAGTCCTGCTGGGGATCTGCAAATTACTGCTGAATTGTGGGTAAATGAAGCTTTCGTTCCGGCTGTGAGCTGTCATGATGTGTTTGAGGGAAGTGGGATTGTATTCATGCGTGCACACATGCTCACACACGCGCACACACACACACCATGGAGGCAAAGACAGAAGGATTCATCAGTCATTGAGTCACGCTGAGGGTGGCAGCTTAAAGGAAGCAGTGTCCTTTCTGTCTCTTACGGTCCCTCTCTTACTTTCACTCGCATCCATTAGTTTATCTGTCACTCCTCGTCCCTCCTCCGTGTATCCTCTACTCTCTCTCCTCCTGCCCATCCTAGTGTGGCCTGACCTTCCTTGGGTTGTCTTCCTGTCTTCAGCAGGGCCGGCAGGGGAGAGGGGCCGGCTGTTACCGGGCCAGCCAGATGGCAGGGTCTAGCCTGGGACCGGAGACTCGGACTGGGGCAGACCCACTGGCCAAACTGGTGACTGTGGCGGCAGACAGGAGCTCTGTGGGAAGCAGCTCCACCACCACTGCAGCCTCCCTCCACCAAATGCTAATTAGCTGTCTTTAGCACTCAGACAGGTGAGCTGACAGTCTGAGTTGTGGCTTTAGCGTCAGTTTATCACAGGTGTAGTTTTTGTCCCAGTGCTCTTCCACACTTTCACTGCAGACTCTTAGCTGACAGGAGGGTGAGCTGGAGTGGGATGAAGATGATTGGAGTAGAAAAGTCAAACCGATGACAAGGAGGTTTGACAGCAGGGGAGGAAGCTGGTGGGGGTGAGAGGCAGCATGTGTTAAAGAGTTTGATAGGAAAGGACTGGAGTGTTGCCGTCCTTGGAGTGGAGTCAAACCCCCTACGACTCTCTTCTTCTGCTACATCAGCTCCTGAGCCTCAACACGACGCGTATCAATAGCACGAGTCTGTTTTATTTCTGGCGAAGCATTCGATGCACCTTGCCCGAGGATATCCTCTAAGCCACCCCGTTAGTATCGCGAATCATAAAGTATGCTTTACGTAACCCTCGTTTCAAAGGAAGCGGCGAGCACAGCTGTTTGTCTCAAAACACGGCCCGCATGCAAATGAAGTCATCTTGCTGATACATTAGAGCAGCGGCTGTTATCAGAGCGGTCAGGGTGAGAGAGGACAACTAATTCTGGTGGGGCAACAACAGCGCGACTTTCCTGTAACTGAGCTCTCTGTATTCCGACCCGCGAGTCAGGTGTTGAGATGAAAGAGAGGCCTGCCTGTGCTACATGGCTAATTTAGGGGATTAACACCTGTTCTACCGAGGCAGATTAATCCTAATCCTGCTTTAACCCCTTTGATCTGAAGTCAGACTGATTTAAAGGGTGGACTGGCCTAATCCCTTCACAGAAACTGCAGGTAGTCGACGGAGCGGCTGGCTCCACGCTACAGTATTTACTGTACTCAATACCACAACTTTGCCTTCATTTACTTTTCCTTTCGTCCTCTGTAAAAATGGGATGGAGTCATGGCTGAATCCTTTTGCGCATCACTCCTCCCTCTCCACTTCAGAGGGGTTAATTCACATTTGATGTGCTCTCACAAGGTTAGATTAGTAAGGGCAGGAAGAGCTGTCATTGGCATAATAAGCCTTGAGCATTAACGCATTATAGGCCGACCATTGATGAAGAGCTGTTTTTGTCGAAGCAGAAACCACAGTGTCTGCTCTGGCTTTGGCTCAGACACACTTCGCTTTTACAAATCTGCATTTTAACAACCGCACTAACCAAACGAGAAGCTGCAGAGGATCATAGAAGTAGTTAAATATTTGCGCAGTTATTTGCTATTAATTGTAGTCTGTTCAAGAGATCATCAGTCATAAATTGTGGCTTTAATGCTTTAATGGGCTTATTATGATTACCAGATTGTGGTGTGTGTGCGCGTGCGTGTGTGACTGAGTGTGTGTATGTGTGCATGTGCGTGGGTGTGTGTTTGTGATGGGAACACATGGATGCATTTGATATGAGAGAGAGAGAGAGAGAAAGGAAAAAAAGAGACTGTGGGAGAATTTAGATAGATTTGCTGTGGTGACGATGGTGGGAAGAAAGGTAATTGAAAAAGAGAGGCATGAGTTTGGTTTTGGGGTTTTCTAAATGAGGGACTAGAGATGGGTGGGTCTGACCACAGCATGGTTTTGTGTGTTTCTGTGTGCGTGTGTGTGTATTTGTATTCGTGGAAGCAGATTGACACAAACACATTTGAATTCATTGTCCTGCTCCGTCTCTATGTTTAGTATATAGACTGAGGAGGACCACACAGGATCTCTGTCTCATGCGTCGGAGTATGTGGCAACGCTGTTATTATTGATCCTGCCACGGACGTCAAACCCCAGCGCCTGTTTAACTACTAGTCTGATTTAAACAATATGCTGGAACCTGTTTCATCCATGTCCAAGACTACTGAATTATTAAACACGGCTCTAAAGCGAAGGTCCTTCTCTTTGCATAGCGTCTCCCCACAAATTTACTGTTGAGCGACTCCAGGGGACAAACAAGCCCTTCTTCATTAGCTTAATAGGGAGAAGAGAAAAGAAGAAGAGAAAATTAGGCGATGGGAATAAAAAGATCATAATCATATGTCTTTATCACGCGGTGTGAAGAATCATTGATTAAACATAATGTCTCAAAAGAAAGAGGGGTTGCAATAGCATTTTCATTATCACACACTTTACAGAAAACAGATAAGAGTGTTTGTGTTTCCTCCGTGGGGCTGACGATGAGCTCCTGGGTGCATCAGGACACAATGAAAACATTCACACTCTGGGGGCCTCATAGAAACGCTCGTGAGCCCTATGCATGGATTTTTTTTTAATGTAAATGTAAGCGAGCTTTGTACCTCCAACCCACAAATCACAAATTAGCTCAGACTCACACCAGATCTGGCAGTTATGTCTCGGATTAGCGCTCGGTCGTGGTCGTAGGAGCCAAAATACATAGATTCTCTTTCTGTCTTTTAATACAGTTTTTATAGCGTCTCTTCACTGCTTTCCATTAACACTTATTTTACTTCTCGTTGCCAGGCTCTTTCAAATCAGCAAATCTGGTAGCAGCTGAATGACATTTGTGAGCATGGTTAAAAAACAGTTTTGCAAGAAATTCTAAAGGCGACTGAGAGAGTGTCTCTACAAAAGGCAAAATGAAGGCTATTCAGTGTTTTTTTGGACCGCGGTCTAAATTTCCACTAAATACCACTAAAATCTTTTGAGTAGTTTTTGAAAAATATTATGGATACTGACAAAAATCATAGAACATGAAAATCTTGTCATAATGAAGCAGAATGAGAACAGATGATATTAAAGGATTAACATACTTACTAAGGCAGTATTACCAGTGTAAAATAAACCATAAGTTTTGTTTTTAATGCTTTGTGCTTGTTCTAGTTATACATCTATGCTTGTGCGATTATTTGTTTACATCCATGTCCTGATGTTTACATTTTGAACATAGTCTTCTTTCCCCTTTTTTTCTTGCCAGTGTTGTTTGACCAGTTCTCTGTACTGTCTCTTCCTCACTGCCTCCTACTTGTTTGGCTCGAGGAGGGTGTGAACACTCATGTGCATCCTTTGATACACACTTATTTTAATGAGTAACTATTGCTGGTGCAGCATCTCCCTACTCACAAAAACTGTATTTTCCTGCCAATGTGAACCCAGGTCTCCACATTGGTGAGCGAATGTTTTGCTCCTGACCTCATGTGAATTGGTGATTCTTGATGGCGAGTGTGATGTGACATCGAATTGAGATGATCTGCCTGCGGCGCACATCGCCGAGCGAACAACCTGCTGACCAGCAGATGCCGAATCGAGGGCGTTGAAGAAAGAAATTTGGAAAAAAAACATGTTTTCTTTACTCTCTAGAAAACAGCTTTTGTCATTCATGGCCAAATCATCCCACTCTTTGAACTGTTTATTAAACTGCATAGTGAGTAGTGGTTGCCTCCAGCTGAACACTGACCCGAGTGATTCATCCTGGTGTGAGCGAGTGAGTGTTTTGCCTTCGCTCTCTTCTGCCATGAGTCTCCTCTCGAGATGAACCGCTCTGCTCCCCGTGGACAGGATCCAGCAAACAAATAAGATTTGGAATGGTTTTCAGGGCCCGTAACATCAGCCTTTGCTCAGGGCACGTTGGGTGGTCAGTGCATGTGACCTTCTCATAGCGGGACTCCCTAACCCCCATCCATCCCTATTAGAAGACACTTATCAGGGACAGCAGCCAGAGTGACACACTCCCAGTTGGGCTTCCCTGGAGAAAATGCTGTGCAGTGTGGGGAAAGATCCCCACAGTGCACTGAGGTGTGTGTGTGTGTGTGTGTGTGTGTGTGTGTGTGTGCGCGCGTGCAGAGTTGCTCTCTGCAGATAGGACCCTGTGACTCTGAGATATGCACAGGCTCATTAATTAGAAGCTCTCATTATCCCCCCTCAGGCTCCAGACACTTAATCAACACCAAGCTCCAAGTAAGACACACGCATGCATGTACTTACACACACACACACACACACACCCTCGTGCACACCCATCTCACATGGTCCACAGCAGGCTAAATTCTGACACAACATCATCCAAGAATAAAGCTCTGTAAAAGAGGTGAATGAATGAATGCTGATGAGGGTTATTTGTTTTCAGTGATGTGCGGCACAACAGAGTGGGTGGGTGTCACTGCTGTTTAACACTTTTACTATTATAATGTTGTTAAGCATTTCAAAACAGATTCATCCGTCTGCCATGTCGTACTGGGGAAGCAATCTGTCAAACACTAAATCTTATTCTTATGTTGTAAATTTCAGTGCTGAAAATATGATAAATTAGTTTTCAAGGCCTCTGCTTTATGACTAATGACTAATAAATAAGAATATGAACTATAATATCTGTTCCTCTGTGTTGTATGTGCACAGAATGTCACAGGTGCTTGCAGATCACTGTGCACACGTCTGTGCATGTGACATTAGGGCACATATCTCTCTGCTCTCACTGTGGAATTTATAGCCTTGAAACTCCGGCCCATGTAATTAAAAGGCCGCTGTTTATTCAAACGAGGGGACAGATAGCCTCGCAGAGACACTCCAGTGTCGTGACTCAAGAGCCAGAGTCTGTGTGAAAATAAATTACCCTCAGACATTCAGGAGAGCTTTTGGAGTGTTGCTCCTCTGTGGGGCTTTTCAAAAACCTTTCTGACAGTTTTCGTTTTTTCAAGCCGACTCTGTTACTATCTTGTGGGTGATGCACTTTTTACATCATGTGGACTAATAAGCAGGCACTTCGACAGATGCACGCAGGCAAATGTGCAGCTGTGTACAAACCTGTATTAGCCCATATCAGACAGGATGAGTTCATGAAGACAGATTTCAGTTTGACGTTGAACTTTCCTGGTTCCATGTAGCTGTCAAACTTTTGACTCTCTTAAGTGGATTTGCTATGTGCAGACAAATTGACTCTTGAAACTGAAAATGTGGCAGGCTGAGCTGCGAGTTTGAGCTGCAAACCTCAGCTCAGTCCAGCAGAAAATGTGTGCCTTGTTAAAAAACAGTCACAAGGACATTTTAGTAGAAAATATTCCTAATGGGTTCTTGGTAGCTCTAAAAGCTATTTTCCGTCACTGCTCAGTCGAGAGCATTGTTAGCAGACCGCAAAATAAGCCGTGTTTTTCTTTGTGTCAGTTGTAAGTAACAATCAGTGAATCACAGTTCTTCAGCCTGCAGCAGGGTGGTGGGTTTTTACATTTAACATGAGGCAGGCTTCATTTTCATGCAAGAGCAAAACATCTATGAGCCAGTCTAACTCATCTTTATGAAATGAGCCCTCGATCACAACATACAGCGGAGACATTTTTGAGGGCACGATTGGAAAGAACAAGAAAAGGAAGCACAAACTTTTAAACGGCTCCAAGTTGTGGAAAATGAAAGAGGGGGTTTTGGTTTCCCTCTGAAGGCTGGAGTCTGATTTCCTGTGCGGCTCTGATTGAGAAAGCAGAGGCACGCACAGGGAGCCCGCTTCTGTATGGAGATGCCAGATGACAGGCTTCAATACGAGCAGGCTGTTGCTGAACAGCACAGTGAAGTGGACTTTGATTGATCATCAAACATGGCTTTTATGAAACAATCTCTTGTGTAAGCCAGTTTTAGATGGAGGGACTTCAGTGTGTGAACATTAATGTAAATACAGCCTTCATGCTGTGTGGATGGAGCACAGCAGGAGTCAGCTGCCCATGGGAATAAGAGTAATCTAGTATCAGTGAATCAAAATATAGATACTGTAACGTAAACACACACACACACACACACACACACTCATCTTTGAAGACAAATGTGTGCTTTGATCACAGTGCTTGACCACTGAATGTCTTTCTGTTTGGGTGCCAGCTGTGCCAGCGGAGTTAGTGTCAAGCATTTTGTTCCTGTTCATCCATGTGGATTACCGAGTGTCTCATGGACTCCCTGTGCGCAGCAGGGGTCTGTCCATAAGGCCATATGTCAGCTCGTCCCCCCTCCTCCTACTTGTCTTTTGTTATCTGAGTGACCCTCGGGTGCACCGCAGACCCCATTGACCCTGAACAGACACCGGCTATTGACCACCTCACAGCTCCATAGACTCCATTACCTAAACCAATTTAAATCACAAGCTTATTGTTTAAACTGATTTCACCTCACTTCAGTATTGACCTTTTTTAAATTTCCCCCCTTTTTCACTGTGAGAAAACTCCTTCTGAATAAACACTGGAGTTATTGTATTAATGCTGTCACACGGCCAGTGATGAATATTCTGGTTTCATGCTGCAGCAACTGGGTTCAGCACCAGTAGATCTGTTTTGACTGTTGATAGCTGTTCTGTTTTAAAACTGTTTTCATTCTGCGACTGTGGCAGCGAGTGTGGTGAGAGGTTTCTTACCAGAATAACCATGCCCTCTGTTTTGAATTTTATTCAGCCCACTTCCACAATTAATGATAAAAAGACAGTTTTATGCATGGGGAAGGCTGCGGATATTTTCTCGCTCTGGCCAAACAATGCAAAACAAAAATCCCTGCCCATGTTGTGCATCTGATGGCAGCGTGCTGTAAAATATTGAACAGTTTACTATATGTGACAGCTGCTCTCAGACGGGGGAAACAGGGAAGGTGTCCATAAACAGGGCTCCGAAATCCTTTGTGCCTTTCATGCAAGAATTCAAGCAACTGTTCCCACAAAAATAAGGACAGAAGAAAGGCGGATCAAGCAGAGTGTGATGTTCGAATCTTCTTAGCTCATTAACACCAGTTTAAACTGCTGCTGAACCTGACGCACCTTCTCACCTTTCTTTGTGTGTCAGACATGTTTGCAGTGTAAGATCTCATAAGAGGAAAATATAACAGTTTGAGCAAAACTTGAAAACCTTACTGATGATGAGGAAAAATGATGCAAAAGTAGAACTTAAAGCAAATGTGTGCATTTAGCTTTGATTTCATAACCGTGTTTGTGTGACTGTATTTGAACTATAGGATGTTTACTATGGATCCTGTTGCAGGTTGAATGGTCAAAGTTGAAACACAATCATATGTTAAGTCTACAGGCCACTTTCACTTTGCAACCAAATTAAGGTTTTGACACATGGACACAAATCAACCAGCCACAGTGTCTCGTACTGAGTCTGTAGACAGCAGGTTGGGCTGGCACAGCAGGGTGATCAGAGATCTGGAACAATGTCCTTGAGCAACACACCGACCCCGCAGCCTGCTTCCTGTCTGCGTCAACCTCGTGCGTAAATGTAAAAGCGCACTTTTTTGGCACAGATGCGTGCGGCGGCGCTATGACCCAGCTGCCTCCTGCCTGCTCAGCCTCCAAGTGTGCAAACTGCGAGTGTGCAGGAGCGCAGGGGGAGGAAGTCATCTGAGAGCCGGAGAGTCCAGTTTGTTGCTGTTGCAGGAATCAGGATTTCCTTCCAGCTCCTCGCAGAAATTCCAGGGATTTTTTTTGGCTGCGCCCCCCCTCCTCCCTCTGAAAGTAGCCTCCCTGCTTGTCTGTCGGCCTGTGGTGTCTCACTGTCTCTGCAAGAATACTTCCAAAAGTGTGTTTTCTAGCCACTGGAAAAACCGGATCGGACCACTGTGATGACTGTTTCTGCGTTTTGGCACACGTCTCGTCGTCCGAGCTTTTACGCACGATCCAAGCGCGCACGACCTCTACTGTAGCCCCATGAAGGGACGAGCTGGTTTCCAAAAAGTTTAAGAATATAATTTGTCCTCGTCCACAATCCGGATTGAGGGCTCCGATCCTGCATTAGTAGGGAGGCTTCATAACGGACTCCTGCTTTGGATTTACGCACAGAACCATTTTTCTCCAAACAGCCAGTGGACACGATGCGTCTCTGATTTTTTTCCCCACTGTGGATTTAAAGGCGGTGTGATTTGTGTTGACTCTGCTGTCTCTCCCCCCTCTCTGAAATTGCCGCAAAGCTGAGACACACACACATCATCATCATCATGCATCGCTTCTTGGAGAAAATCTGCTGCAAAATTGAGGGAAGTCGGGAGGCAGCATGACTTGCGCTCTGGATTTCTTTCAGTCTACATTCCCTTCTCATATAATATCTTAATGCTGTTCAATTTTGGTTTACAAATATGATGAAATGGCAGCCCCGGAAGAAGGTGAGTCTGTCTTATATGTATTTTCTAATTATGGTGATAAATGCCTCTGGTAGATCACAAGTTGGAGAGAGGAGGCTCTTTTCTATCCATTTACTACAATGATAGTAACCACAGCAGCACTGAGCTGTAATGAACTACAACCAAAGAATATGGATAAATAAGTTTCTTTTGCCTTTTCGCTTTAATCTTTGTTGCTATTATTTATCTA
This sequence comes from Centropyge bicolor, assembly GCA_037975185.1. Classification (NCBI taxonomy): domain Eukaryota; kingdom Metazoa; phylum Chordata; class Actinopteri; family Pomacanthidae; genus Centropyge; species Centropyge bicolor. The sequence continues at coordinate 791,000 of JBBMOC010000013.1, read as the reverse complement.
TTTCCTCTCCCAGTCTGTCTAAATGATTATCAATCAGCTGTTGTGAACTGTACTATCATATATATGCATATGATTAATGCATACTGGGAATATGAAATATTCTCCTATGTTCATCTTTTACACTGTGGATTGTTTGCTCTACATGCTCTGCACCTTTTAACACCATCACACAGGCCCACATTCTTTATCTGGACTAATCAAGACATCAGTGATTAATGCATGCTTGGTGAATACCTGGAGTTGTGCCAACCTGTGAGAGAAAGTGAAACATTGCACCTAAGATTTGCACCTAAAAGTTTTAGAATGAACTGGCACCTCATCCTTCAATATCTATATTTCTTAAAAGATTCTTTAAATGCACTAAATTTCTTGTTTCCACAATTAGACAAATGTTTTCTTAACAAATTTGTATTCTGCATGTGTTCTCTTATTGCTCCATTTTCGTAGCCTTGCAGTATTACAACATGGAAAATGTCTGAAAATCATCTTGGGTCTATAAAAATTGGTAGCACTAACATGCCTATGGTTAGGATTTTTACCAGCAGGGGGCACTTGTCTGACAAGAAGCAGCCTGCCTTTGCACAAGTGGGTTTAAACTGGTCAAGAGTCAAAGCCAGAAAAATGAAAGGAAGAGCAACTATTTTCTTTCCTCTGTCAACTGTTTTGCATCATTCTAAACTTTCTCTTTCCCAAAATACTTTGTTCAGCTGCAGCATAAACACTCGCTGGATTTTTTTCCCCTTTGGCCCAGATATTTCTGCCTCCTCAGCTGAGACATGAGGATGTTGTGTCTTTATAACAGCACAGTGTAAAGAGCACTAGTTAGTATCAGAAGTAGTGTAACCACACTGGTAGTAGTGGAAACCCGCTCTAGTGTGTGTGATATGAGTGACTTGCCATCTCTTTGCCCAAATTAATTTCTGTACGTTCCACACCACGTGTCATTAATGTGGATAATCTCATTCTGAAAGACGAGATGAAAGTAAATGATCGACACCGAGATTCTTAATGTCGAATTATCAGCAGAGAAAATAAAAGCTGTGTGTATGCTTTAATGATTTCTACAGCTGTGCAGTGTATCTGCCAGAATCATCCACGAGACCCCCTTTTGAGGACTAAAAGCCTTTCCTCGCCATAGGAATTGATTCCCAGCCTCACCACAGTCATATGTGCTTAACCTGAAAAAAATCATTAAAGATAACGTTGTCCTTCAAATGTAAATTCTCTTTTCATCATATATTTTTGTTAAGGTGAACACACCAGGTCTCATCAAGGAGGAAGGTGGTTCCTCTCTTTTGTGTGATGTTGATTAATGAAGCTGCTGGTGATGTTGGATGCAAGATGCATAACCATGAAGCCGTCAGAGCAGGAAACGCAGATCAGTGTGCAATATGTTGAATTACTGCACATAACTGTATGTGTTTGACAGTGTTCCTTTACCCTGAACTCTGTTTAACGGCCAGTGATGTCCTCTGCTATGCTCAGATATTGAACATAGCAGGCAGCAACAGCTATTGTGCCCCACATTGTAAAGAAAGCAATTTCTTTAGAATACAGTGCTCTCCATAGAAAGTGCACACACAGTAATGCCACAAAAGATCCTTGAATTTCCCCAGTCTGCCTCCTTGTTTATCTGCTTTTCAATCTGTCGCTTTACTCCACTTGTAGTTCGACGGGAATCAATAGAAAGTGTAGGAGAATCAAATTGATTCGGGCTGAGTGTCCCGTCCACCTCTTCATAATGGATTGCACTAATGAGTCAAAATTCCAAATCTGTGATGCCGAAGAGAAGAGAGAGCAATTCGCTTAATGCTGCTGCCAGATAGCTTATCTGTTCTGGAAAGAGAAAGGGAGTGAAATCTTTTTTTTTTTTCCCACAGGGGATTTGTGTGATTAACTTTCTTTTCCTGCAGTTTTGGTGGAGTTGCTCTGACCGCCTGAGCCGATTCAGAGAGAGAGTGTCTATTACATGTCGTTAAAATGTGGAAGGGGAGACATGTGAGCAAAGGCTGCCAGACATGTGGGCTCTGATAATGGTTAGATAAGACTGTCTGCCCAGCGATAATCAATGTTTTCTGTGGCTTTTTTTTTGATGACCTTAAAAGCCAAGTGCAACAATCCACAGGTAGCCCCTTTTAAAGTAAAGAGATACTTATTTTTTGTGTCAGCGAGGCTCAGGAATGCAAACACGGCTCTTGCAGTGGCTGATAGCATAAATGGAGGAGGGTGGGTGTCAAGCAGCAGCCTCTGCAGTCCTCTGTGGTTGTGTTGTATTAGAGGGAGCCTTGAAAAATGTGGACAGTGTCTGTCCTGAGGGAAAGCTAACTCACTGAGTCAGGTCAGAGATGGCAGCATGCCTTAAAGTGCGCTGAAATGAATGAAAGCAGAAGAAGAAGAACCTGTGGGGTTGTTGGTTTTAAGACGCTGGGTAACAGAAACACTGTGTTTTTGTGTGTGTGTGTGCACAAACGTGGTTTGGACATGAATTATGGATTCCAGCGGCTTGGCAAGTTTCTCTGTGACTTATACCTGTCTGTGTCAGACGCTGAGCTCGACTGTGGTTTTTCGATGTCCATGAATTTATTTTGCAACAGCTGAGGAACATTCCACAGTTCTTGTTTTGCTGCCAGATGTGTTTTTAAGTCATCATCACCACACGTTATCTTGAGCAGAGTCGCACACAACCTGTTAATTTGTCGGGTGGTCTCGTGTTACGAAGCTCTGCATTTAGAATTCACATTATGCCTTGTGGCGGTGTGACCAAGTCAGGAGGAAGTGACTGTTTGTTTTTGTGGTTGTGCCAGATGTTTCTGCGGGTTCCTCACAATTGAAATGAAGCCTTCTCACCTGAGAGAGACAGGATGCCCTGCTCATGTTTCTGTGGCCAGACACACTGGGAGCTCGGACTTTTACCATCGACAGGCGCACTCTTACATCTCTGACCGTGCTCGCTGGCTTTTCACCTCGAGGAGTTTCTCATGCTGCTTTTCTTCTTTGATTCGGTATTATTTATGAGCTCTCCGGTGGGGGAAAGGGCTATCTCTCCCCCCAGCGCTCCATCAGTCCATGTGACGTCTCCTGGCTGGCAGCAGCACAGCAGTTTTGGAATACATTTACAGCAGGGGAAAACCCGTCAGAATGTGAAGAGAAGCGCTAGAAGACACATCTGAGGAGAGAAGAAAGTGGGCGAGGCTGTCGGTGGGGGAAGGAATCATTTGGGAGACGCTGAGAGAGCTGGACAAAGATTGAGATACATCAGGGAGCAAATGAATGGGGCCTAGATTGTAGGATTGCAGGAAATAAGGAGATAGATGGGTGGATATTGAGGAGAAGGAAGGGAATTGCTGTAGAGCTGTCGACGTTGATAGAATTTGTGCTGCGTGGAATTCTGGAGAAAATGGGAAAGGGCTTGAAGGCTGGAGAATAAGATAGTGCAGGAGATAGAGATTTGGAGTTTAGAAGTGAGAGGCCCTAGAGTGATGCAGCAGGGATAATTAATGATAGGGAGTGATAGCACCTGCTGTTCCCGATGCTGCGCAGTATTTACGGCCCAGCATGCTGAGTGAAACGGGATGTGGCTGCGTGGCCGGCCTCCTGGGATGGCAGGGTGGGGGCGGGGGGATTGGGTCAGGTAAGGAGGGGGTTGCGTGGGGAACAGCGACTCAGCAATACGGTGGAAATTTATGTGCCATACTCGCTCTGTTAATCCCAGTCCGCCGGCTCCCATTGGGAGACCTGGACAGAGATGGAGGACAGAAAGAAGAGCTTCCTGGAACGCCAGGCCTCCCTAGCTCTTATTGTGACGCAGTGGTCTGCAGTACGCACAGGCTGCAGGCATACGCCCGGTCAGGCACTCTTGGGAGTCTGCTGTCAAAATACAACAGGAGAAACAATAGAGACAATGGTGACTGGGCCATCCTGCTCTCATTAATCCTCATTCTTGGTCCTGCACAGTCCACCATGAGCCTGGAGATGGATTTTTGGATGGCATGAGGAA